>LGRX02025068.1:0-29770 GCA_001247695.2 Cymbomonas tetramitiformis | reverse complement strand
GATAATCAACTTCTACTAACTTCATATATCTAGTAGAAAGTGTACGAACACACACTCATACACACACACACTGTTGATTGATTTAAACTGATAAGAGTATTTGTTCGTTACACACAGTGCTTATATCACATAGCACTGTTCAAGTGCTCACTGTTACTCAGTCATAGCTACTTCTATACTCGTACTAGTACTCTTGTGTTCTGTGACAGATACTGTATACTTTTGAATTGATCTTCTGTCTCTTGTAATCTCATTGTCATCATTGTTCTGTTCACCTTTACACACAGTACTGTACTCTGTCATACTGTCATACAGTCATACTGTCATACAGTCATACTGTCATTGAATTTGTACTTTTGAGCTCTCTGTCTTTAACACTGTCTCAGAGTCTACAGTTTTCCTACTCCTCCTTACTCATGCTCTTCGAAAATATCTCAATACCACAGCACTGAGTATCTGAAAACGGTCCAAAGCTAGACTTTTGGTAAAGAAGTCTGCCAAATTCTCCTTCGTAGGCACTTTTGCAATAACAACTCTGCCCAGCTCTACCAACTTTGCCACATATCGATTTCTCACTGCCACGTGACGTGTCGCTGCATTGTTCAGAACATTCTCTGCCTGTGCCACCGAAGCATGATTATCTCCATGAATTGTGACAGGTTGCTTGACAGGCGAAAATTCTGCCAACAGATTGACAACATACTCTACGTCCCGTGCACATTCTGACAACGCTATCAATTCTGCCTCTGCTGTGCTCACTGCAACTGTCTTTTGCAACTTTGACGAATACATGACAGTGCTCCCATTCAGACGCACCAATGAACCTGTAACAGAGCGCCTGGTCACTTTATCTGCAGCATGGTCCGCGTCTGTATAAGCTGTCACTATCAACTCAGCAGTCAGTGAAGCTGGCGAACTGCACTGCAAAGTCAAGCACACATGAACAGTTCCTTTCAAATATCTCAGCACACGTTTCAAATGCTGCCAATGCTCTTGCCCATAGCAGTGAGAGAACCTGGCCAAATAACAGACTGCTGTCAGAATATCAGGCCGTGAGCAACGTGCCAGCCACATCAGTTCCATCACCAGGTTGATATAAGGAAGCTTCTCCAACTTCTCCTCTGAGTCCACAGGCAACAAAGACAGTCTGGGCTCCATAGGTGTCAAACACGGATTGCAGTCCTGCATAGAATACCTCTCCAGCATACGCTGTATCAGCCCAACCTGACTGATTTGACACTCCCTGACAAGACCATAGTCACTGAAAGTCATACTCATGCCCAGCAACTCCACCAACGGGCCCTTGTCCTTACTCGGATACTTCTCACTAAATGCTCTGAAGAATTCCACCTTCCACTCCACTGATGAAGTGAACACAGTGTAGTCGTCCACATGTACGTACACAAACACCACCAGTGTACCATGCTGCCAGATGTAAAAGAGACACGGGTCAATGTTGGACACCCGGAGCCTGCTGTCATAAGCCAGCAGAAAGTTCTTGCTCGTCTTGTACCAAATGCGTGGTGCCTGTTTCAAGCCGTACACACTCTTCTGCAAAATTCCATACAGTACTCCCCGTACTGTCCGTGCATTAGGCCAGCTGACATACATAGGAGTATCCACGTCCAGCTCGCCGTTCAAAAAGCAGGTGATGACGTCCAGAGCAAACACCAATAGTCCCAACACCAGACTGAGCTGAATAAGAATTCTCAACGTTGACAACTGTGTACACGGGGCATACACGTCCTCATAGTGCACCCCATGCTGCTGACCATTACCACACACCACCCATCTGGTCTTCCTCTCAGTCACCTCTCCAGCAGAGTCCAGCTTCGCTTTGTACACAGCTGTCATGCGCATTACCTTCTCACCAGCCGGTACCGACTCCACCGGCTCGATTGCCTTCTTCACGTCAATAAGAGCACACTCCTCCTTGTGATCTGACTCCTGCCACTGCACTGCGTCAGGTCCCTTCAACAACTGAACCCATCCTTTCGGCTCAGTCACTCCAACTGGCAACCCCGTCAATTTCTCCTCACGAGCTGCCAAAGCAACATGACGATTCTCAAACCTCACTCGAGCCTCACACACATCAACTGCCGAGCCACTCACTCCAGCATGACGTTCCAGTATCACCTGATACGGCAACACGTGATCCTCTCGTGCCGTAGCACACACCACTGCTGCCTCCCATTCACCTCCTCCTGACTGCTGCAATACCACCTTCTCAAACAAAGGATAGAATGAGTTCACTGACAACTTCACACGAAACTCAAACAGCAGCTCAAGATGCTCCACCCGTGCTTCCAGAAACACACTCACCGGTGTCCAAAATGTTCTTCCACCAGCACTTTTCAACTTCACTACACCAGTGAACTCATCACCCTTTGGCTCCACATAGGCACGCAGTTCCAGTATCACTGTCGCTGTACCCCCAAACGCTGTAACGAAGTTTCCATCCAGAGCCTCGCAGTCGTACAACGATCTCAACGGAGTCAGCATAGAGGGATCCCAAGACATCACCAGCTTTCCATACAGATCGACGCGCTCGTCAAACCGGACCATACCACTTCTGACCACCTTCTCCTTGTCCTGGCTGTATAGCAGATAAGCCGTAGATCGCTCTTCGTGTCCCACGTAGATCAAGGGAGTAGCCCGATCAGCCAGTTTGGAACGCAAGCTCGCGTCGATGAAAGCGTACGCACGACAACCAAACACTCGTAGCACAGACAGATCGTACTTCTGGTTCAGCACCTGCAAGCTGGACTGCATACCCAGCCCAGCCTTGCAAAGTCGAGTGATAAGGTACACAGCGTGCCTCATAGCCAAAGGCCACATAGTCGCGGGCAAACCAGCAGTCGCCAACATAGCCCTCGCCTTCGTCTGCAAAAACTTGTTCATCGTCTCCGCCCTAGCATTGTTCTCGTGTAAGTACGGTGACGTCGTCCTCTGCACAATAGCATTGTCCTCACAGTACTTCTTGGTCTTTCCAGACACGATGGTAGAGTCATTGTCAGAGTGCAACACCAGCACGTCCAAGTCGTACACCACCTGCTCAACACGAGTCTCCTCCTCAAGGAACACTCGCCCAGTCGCCCTCACCATTTTGCGATAGTCCTCCAGAGCGTCGACATACTCCAGCTTCTGTTTCCATACATAGAAGTGACACACGTCTGAAAAGTCATCCACGTGAATGGTATACCCACGATAACCTTTTGTAGATGTCACGAACGGTCCACCATGGTCAGTGAACGTCAGCTGCCCCATCTTGACGGACACCTCCCTCTTGTCCACCACCTTTCGTACAGACTTCGGGACCCTTCCCCTATCTGTCGTCTGTGATGGCCTCTTCGGCGCCGCCACCTGGCACGCCATACAGTTCACCGAACAGCTCAGTACATTGCTGTTCCTCAATTCCTCAGAGTTGACCCCAAGGTCCAACCCCTGAAGGTCCATGACCTCCACATACTTGTCACAAGCATGACCAAGCCTGAGATGTGCAACAACCTTCACGTCCACCCTCGGGACCACATACTGATCAAGATACAGCACAACCACTGGCCACGGAGTCCCCTGGATAAACACACGACCAGGCTCGGGCTCCTCCAGCTCAGACACGTTATAGCACTGATCCGTTCTCGCTGAGAATATCACGCTGCCCTTCGAGTATACGTGCAACTCCTCAAACTTCGTCGTCAGACTCCACCACGCAGCATTTGGCTTGTACGGCACCACAAGCATAAACTTCGTGTTCACGGGGTCCTTAGGAAAGTCCATGAGTATCTTGGTCAGCAGTCTCTCAATGAACATATCGTCGTACGGTGGATTACCCCAGAAGCTTCGTCCCGTCAGACAATGAAGAAACACCGAGTTCACCAACGAGTAGTACTCGCTCACCTGCCGATTGTGCTCGTCAGCACACATATCCAGATGAAAGGGCCCCTTCTCAATGTTCCACCTCTGGAACTCGGTGAACTTCCAGTTGCATTTGTCCCTCACCGGACTACTCTTCTTCTTGCCGCACTCCACCCCCGGCAGCGCAGCCTCCTGTACGACAACCTCAGGTAAAACATACACGTTCCCCTTTCTGCAGACGTCGTACTCGCACAGATTCTTCTTGTCCTTCAGTACACGGTCCCCAAACTGTGCATACAGACCGTACTTGTCCTCCAGGCTCACCGCGGATACCAGATTGAAGGGGGACTCAGGCACATACTGCGCCTCCACCAGCAGCACGTCAGCCTTCTTCGTCACCCGATTCCACAAGGTAATATACCCACGGCCTCCCCCACGAGACGTCGTCACCTCTCCAGCCATGACCTTGAACGCCACCGCTGATGACGCGTTCACCTGAGCGCCCTCAAACATAGACAGGTCATTAAAAATAGACCTCGTGGCCATGCTATCAAAATACAGCTCTCTCTCAGAGTCTACCACAGTTGCTGCACACAGGTCTTCCTCATGCACCGAGTCCTCATAGTACTCATTCTGCACCAGTGCGTCATTCTCCTTGTCTCTGTCGTACACACCGTACACCCAGGTGTCCTCCAATACCTCACCAGTGTATACTACCTTCTGGTTTGCCACTGTAGCGACCACCGGACAGGCAACATGAACTTCTTCATGATTCTCCAAGCTCCACAGCTCCTCCGCAGAAACTTCCGTACGACGCGACCTCGCTGAACTCGATGAAGGTCCATTCTCCACCGTCGCTGCTACCGCGTCAGGTGACTTCTTCGCCGCGATTTTCTTCAGCCTCCGCGCATAGTTCTCACGAACCCCTTTCTCCTTAGCAGGATTGAGCTTGATGAACTCCTCCATACCTGCCGGGTTGCTTATCCAGCACTTCTCTGCAGAGTGTACACCAGAGCACGTAGGACATATCAATTTCTTCCCGTCATTGAACCTCTTCTCCTCGCTCTGCCTCCTTCTGTCCGCAACCAGTGCTCTTGCCACTGCAACAGTCTCCTCGTCCACAGTAGCTCCCACAATACTCGATGAATGAACCGCCGATTGCTGTACGACATTCACATAAAAATACTCAGACCTCTGCATAAGCATATCAAACGAAGGACGTCGTTCCTTACTGATATCCGCAACCACCTGCGAATACTCTATAGGCATAGCCGCAACAGCCAGAGCAGTCACCAGCACCTCGACAGTTGTCGGGTCAAGCTTCGCACCCCCATAGTTGGCCACTGAGCACATAACGTCACCAAAATATCCCAACTGCTTCACCGGGTCCTCATTGGCGTTCACCGACAGCTTGCATAGCTTCTTCATTGAGCCCGCGAGTTGACCAAACAGCTGCGGCTCCACTTTGCACTTCAGCTTCCTGAACGCCTTCAACCCGTCATTACCACAGCGTCGTACAACGTCAAAGGCGTCCCCAGCTGTCACCTGCTTCAAAATAGCTGACAAAATTGTACTGGCCATACTCGCAGAACCAGGCACAGTAATATAACTGCCGCTGTCGTCAAAGACCTCTTCAAAAACGTCCTCGTCCTCTGCCTGTAACGCATGCTTGTCTTCTGCCCGTGATGAAGGCTTCTCCTCTGCAGCTGTGTTGCCATATCCTCTCGATTTAGGCATAAACAAGTTCAGTCCTTTGATATCTGCAATATCTGACACTTGATAGTCGCACACTAGTTCTAGCAGCTCAGGATAAAACGTGACTGCTGACTCTAACTGTGTCTTAAATTGTACCCAGGACTCATACTGATTCCTCTCTGTACCCGTGTACTTCGTCGTACCCAACAACTTCACAACGCACTGAACTGTCTTCTGTGCGTTGGCAGTGCTCATTGCACCCGACGCAGCTTCTTCATTCTCTGTCGATTTCCCAGACTCCTTCTTCTCTGAAATCAAAGCATGAATTGTCGCTTCCATTGATTTCATAAAACTAGCCTGCTGCTCTACCAATTCCTGAAGCTGCGATTCCCGCGTAGGATACTTTCCTTTCCCCGCGTCCGCCATGACGGCTGTATCTACACTATCAGACCTATATCAGGCCCATAACCTAGGATAATCAACTTCTACTAACTTCATATATCTAGTAGAAAGTGTACGAACACACACTCATACACACACACACTGTTGATTGATTTAAACTGATAAGAGTGTTTGTTCGTTACACACAGTGCTTATATCACATAGCACTGTTCAAGTGCTCACTGTTACTCAGTCATAGCTACTTCTATACTCGTACTAGTACTCTTGTGTTCTGTGACAGATACTGTATACTTTTGAATTGATCTTCTGTCTCTTGTAATCTCATTGTCATCATTGTTCTGTTCACCTTTACACACAGTACTGTACTCTGTCATACTGTCATACAGTCATACTGTCATACAGTCATACTGTCATTGAATTTGTACTTTTGAGCTCTCTGTCTTTAACACTGTCTCAGAGTCTACAGTTTTCCTAAAGACCCCTTTTTGTCACTCCGCGCAGTTTCAGGCTGATAGATGCATGGATGCGGTATATCATAAGTTATGTATTACCAAGGCTGCGCCCAATATAATATAGTGTGCAAGTGGGTCTTCACAAGCGTAGCCGGGCAAGAAAATCACATTGTTGTTGACGGAAGCTTAGTGAAAGGATGATTTGAGTCAACTGAATTCCATTTTTTACCATATGAGGAGATGTCCATCGTTACTTTATTGTGACGCACTTTTGGTGGAATTGAGCACTCAGCCTGGGAATGGTGCAGAGGCCATGAAATGCTACAGCTCATGATTGGCTTTCAAGGTTGATGTTAATTCCTCTTTAAGGTTTCTGTATTCAGCAGTCCATCCAGCCTTGTCCTGTGGCACCGAATCGCAGACACAGTGAGCGCTGGGGTAGTAAAACTCTCAGCAGCTGATAATGAGCTATTCACATCATATATATAAGGGAGCTAATATCCTCTTGCAGGGTTCACCCCACCAATGCATGGGCAATATATCCAAGGTAAGCTTCGTCCGCACACGTGGCTTTTTGGAAGTGAGGGACCCCTGAGAAACTGTGAAAATTGATTGTCAGCCAATCAAACACTGACCCTTGGGGAATATAAGCTATTCCACTGCAATTCATGACGACTTAATTAGCTCTACTATCACCGAGGGCTCGCAAATTAAAAGTACCTGAGATGTTGGGCAGCACAAGTGGTGACGTAGGGCCATTGTAAATATGGCAAGATCAAAATCGAAACTCTACGAAATCAGACAGCACTACAGATTTCTGTGCACAATTTGGCGGAACTGAGAAGTGGCAAGGTTCACAGATGATGACTTATGCAATGAGTGATCCGCACAACCAGTCATCGCTCCCGATAAATTAACAAGCAGTCATTTCCCAAACATGTGATCTTGACGCTATGTTACTACTGCCACCAGGTTTAATGATCCGGAGAAGGCACAATTCGCGTAATTTCAATAAGCCCCCCTTCTAACCCTCCCCTATCTGTCCAATGATGACAGCCTAGATCCCCCTTTAAGCCCCCCGGACGATCCTGAATAAATCCTATAGCTCTCATACACGCCCATACGTTTCCCAAAGATCCTTCGAAAGCTTCCAAGGCCACATGGAATCACGAAGCAAAATGCAGCTCGGTCGGGCTGAGACAGTTCCCTGAGATCACCGCTATCTGGGACGAATCAATACCATGTTTGGACAGGGAAGGGGCAACGCTTTGGGAGGTGCAAGCAACTCACAGTGTAAAAAGCATAGAATCTGGCCCGGCCTGGATTTGGTGGTACACACATCCGGTGCCACACGCCCTGACGCACCATTGAACCCCTCTCCCCCCGCCATGGCCTCGCTCAGCATCTTGGTGTCAAAAGGTGCTTCCTCCTTGAGGCGGACAAGCGAATAAGCTACCGCAGCCAATGCATACACAACAATGCACAGATTCGCACGCGGCAGAGCCATCTATAATTGTTCAGGTGGAACTGCGACCACATTATACCATTCATCACTCACTTTCTGACAAGGTACATATTTCCTACGACACAGTATGCCTCTGGACTCCCGATTATGCCCAGCTTGTAGTGCGGTATACAACGCAATTCATGTGTAATGAACACTGTTTTATACGAGATGATAGATAGTCGACAGATCTTAATTTTGCATCATATTCAATTTATCACGATCGCGAATGACATGCTGATCCATGTCATATGGCAATTTAAACTTTTAATCTTTACCGCTCAGAAAAGCTACTAGCTTCAATAAATACAGCAGAGCCGCGCCATTGGCATCTCAGAAGAATCTCGAGCGTAATACCGTATGTATTTATAATAACCTTGTAAATTTTATACTAAAGTAGTTAGTTTTGAGGAGACCGATCGATCTATCGGGAGGGTTTTTCACATAACTAGATGTACACGTGGCAAAGCCTATGTTACTTAGGGATGTCGTACATTTCCCACATGTATGTATGGATATATAGAAAACCCTCCCGATAGGTCGATGCACCTTCTAAAAAAATAGTACTCCAGCCACCCACATTCATATGTCTAATAATAGCATGCCGTTGAACTAACTAAATAAGGATTCATTGTCATATTGTAATCCTGCGGTTGTCTGTACTTTTTTTCTTTCATTGCGATATATACCGTAGAGATTAATGATGCTGCCAAGTTTATATATTGATGACTCCGAGAATAAAATAAATAGTCTATGGAGACAAAACGGTATTCGGTAACAGGTCTTCTTGATCCACAGTCGGATCTCGAGGAAATGAACGATCTCCCTGTCCTCAGAGACGACACCTATCGCATCCTGGGGCTTGCAGGGCGATCAGGCGCGGCCTCACACGCAGAGTGAGCTCACAGTGGGATTACCTTTGGGATGTACGCGCACTGCCCAGCATGCACATGCGCCCGGATCCAGCGGTCCCCGGGATCACTGAGCTGCTTGTCTGCTTTTGATCGCACGTCCCAGACCACTTCGCCTTCGAGCACACACCTCACCTGCAGCATTGTGTGCACTTGGTTTAGGTTTAAAACTCGCAGTTTACTGCCCATTGTTTTAAAAGGGTATCCAGGGGACGGAATTGACTGTCGTGGGCAGTGGGAACGGAGGTCGCCGTTGCAGAAGTGTGTTACAAGGTCCAGATCGTATGGTGATGCGCGCACACCTCAAAGTCCTGGTGGAAATGCTCACGACTCACTTTGCCATCCCAGCCCACCATGGTGTTCGCTGCGACGCTATCCTCTCGCACATCGATCTCCTGCTCCTCCACCTGATCCCACGATCCATATTCTTTCAAAGTGTGCGCTTCCTCAGCAGTGTATTTCCACGGCACTCCCCCTTCCTGCCTCACCTCTCGCACCCTGAGGGTGGTGCATGCACCTAGACCCAGCTCTCGATGCATACAAAGCATGCCGTATGCAAAGCAGGCTCATGTGGCTGCCCCGGTATACAACAATTCGTAATGGACAAGTATTCAAAAATTCACGATCTTGTGGCCAACAAGTGATTACAGCAAACTCGATGAATTTCAGCTGTGGGAGTACTTTGAGCAGTCAGTAGAGATGCCCGCCGTTACACCTCCTGTCTCCCTTGCATGGATTTTCACGGTTTGCCTCAAACCGTCATTGGCTGTAGAAAAGCCATGGAACTCCACGCAGCGATATCTGCACCGGATAAGACGCAAGGGAGGGTCACACGGCATCCTGGAGAACTCACTGCGCGTGCACATGGCGACGCCTCATGCCTCATTCGTCTAGGCCGGATAGACCGCTCCCAGCCCAGCATGCAACCGCTGCCCGCCCATCATGCAACCATGTTTGTGCAGCATGCAACTGCTGCTAGCCTAGCATGCACTGTTTGACATCATCTATATGTAATCTGAAATCGTATCAAATCTACACGTTCTTAACTCTCCGTAAATCTGATAGGTATCAAATGTGTATCGTGCGGGTTTGCCCTTGATAGCAAAAAGCGTGTGAAAATGTTACTTTTCGAACTTATCTATTAGAATTATTAAATTGTAACAAATCTACACGTTTTCGAATTTCCAGGACTTGTGGTCTTGTAACGACCTTCGATGACCCCGCCCGTTGCACACACGAACTTAATGCATGATGTGAGGAAGCTCGCTCGCCGTTTGTTTTTGTGTATTACGAGATATATAAAAGCGTGTGAAATTGTTACTTTTTGACATTATCTATAAGATTTGCGGAATCGTAACCATTTCACACGTTTTTCCATTGTTGCACTTTTCATATTTATGAACTTTACCTAAGTAGTGAATTTGTGATTTTGTTCACACTCTTTTTTGGATTTTGCCGTGATTCACATCATGGATTTTTGCACACCGTTTACATTTTTCGGCAGATTGTATAATAGATAATGGAAATAAGACCGATTTGCCCACCTTTTGATTTATGTGTAGTTGAGTGCGTGTGACTACTGCTGCATTTCTATGAATTTCACAATGAAGCTTGCTTTCATACCTAGTATATCTGCGTCACCTACTAATTGTAAAGCAAACTGGTTACCTGGTTTAGTTATATACGTAAATTGGTTTAATACGTCAAGCCTGGAATCACTTTCGTTAAATTCCGTTTGCGGCCGAGTAACAGAAACCATATATTTTCTACCCGTGATTTCTGGAGCTGTGATTGGTAAGTTTGATGTATCAAATGTTATGTTCAGAAT
Organism: Cymbomonas tetramitiformis; assembly: GCA_001247695.2. Lineage (NCBI taxonomy): Eukaryota > Viridiplantae > Chlorophyta > Pyramimonadophyceae > Pyramimonadales > Pyramimonadaceae > Cymbomonas > Cymbomonas tetramitiformis. Next base: position 19,123 of record LGRX02025068.1, on the reverse strand, counting down.
CTTTCCACCAGTAGCTATATCTGATGAAGTAAATGTCAAATCGAAGAAACAAATGAATTTTCCTGCGGGAATTTCCACGCTTCTATTACCTGCAGTTCCCCCAGTCAAAGCTGTAATGACTTGACAACCCTTATACGACAACTGTACCGGTAATGTCAATTTTTCTAAGTCGACGTTTCGAGCGCCTATAATGTCACCTTTTATATTAATTCTAAACAAACCATTCTCAGACCTATCAGGTTTCTTTTCCATTTGTACTAGATATATAGTTTCAGCATTTGGGATGTCGACGTCGGCGGTATTGACATCTATGTATGTTGAACCATTAAATCTGTCTCCTCCCATTAGTAAAATGTCTTGAGAACCTAATTTCGTAATTAGTTCCGTTTTACCATGCAACAGTGAAGGTCCATCCTCAACTGTCAAATTATCGTTGATTATTGCAGTTTCAGCTATTAATTCATTCTTTACTATTACATTTCCTTCGGTTCTTTCTATGTTCTGCGTACCTGCTTCATCCGTCCACTTACTTAAACCAGCACTAGGACTGTTTCCGTTAATGGTCGTACATGTTAAATTGGTACAAACTAAATTTTGTCCAAAGCTAGTCATATGTGTATATTATACTTATGTGAAATAATTGAAACCTGGGTTTACCCATATGATATATCCAGACCGGAGGTTGGATCCCCCCTCGCGAGGGCCCACGCATGGAATGGTGGGTTTACTTATTGAAATGCGCACAGATGTATGAAGTTGAATACCCCACAATACGTAATGATCAGATTTACAAGTAGAAATGTTCTATTACAAGGTGTTCCAGCAGCGCTATTCCAGAAACAAACAGATGCGAACAGTTGGGCATGCACAGCAGCAACACGAGTTGGGCATCCACAGCAGCATTGGGCGCACAGTTGGGCAGTCACAGCAGCAGCGCTTTTCCAGAAATAAACAGATGCGCACAAAAGGGCATTCACAACAGCAACACGAGTTGGGCATTCACAGCAATAGCGCTATTCCAGAAACAAACAGATGCGAACAGTTGGGCATGCACAGCACAACACGAGTTGGGCATCCACAGCAGCATTGGGCGCACAGTTGGGCAGTCACAGCAGCAACGCTTTTCCAGAGATAAACAGATGCGCACAAAAGGGCATTCACAGCAGCAGCGCCCCGCGGTCTTCTTGATGCCGCCGCGGGGAAAGGGTACCCTGCAACTTTCAGTTAAGCATACAACAGAGGTTCTTGGGGCCGCTCCCATGGGTTCTTAGGTCCCACTCCTTCACAAGCGTTTCACGGGACGGTGCCCGCCGGTTCTAGGGTCCGGATTCCCTTGTCGTTGAGGGGTTCGAGGTTGGCATGCACTACATTCAAACAGGCGGGGTGCAAAAGTTGACAGAGCGTACCCTTATCCGTCGCGTTTGTTGAAGCGTAGGAACCTGCGAGTGCACAGAATTGCATAAAAAATCTTACAGCGAGGCAGGGTTCGTTAACAAACACACGCAAAAAAGAATGCATGCACGCTGCGCAGCCGGGGCGCACTTGGTCAGAATTATGTCGTAGTAGTTGTTGCTGCGGACTTTTGTGGCATGCTATCGTACCATGCGTAGGCCCACACGCGGCACGCCGCCATCGGTAGAGCTCTATCGTCGAATTCAAAATGAGCGGGCAACCAGAACGGCATTTTGAACGAATACGTAGTATTGGCGTCGTCCGTGGGCCCACACGCGGCACGCCGCCATCGGTATCGTCGAATTCAAAATGAGCGGGCAACCAGAACGGCATTTTGAACGAATAGTACTGTATTGGCGTCGTCCGCTAATTCCACGAAACTGGGAACATATGTATGCGACCTACAGTATGGCCAATGGTAAACGATATTGGACACGAAGTGGGAACTGATTCCGCGCGATCGAGATGTCATCAGACCTGAGACAGGTCGTCATCGTCATTTCGCCGGATCCGAGGTTGACACCGCTCCGAGGTCAGGTGCACATGGTAAAACTGCGAACGGAAGGTCAAACGTCCAAGGCAAAGGGAAAGAAGGCAAAGGGTTTAAGATTTAGCGGCAGTAGGAATAGTTTTCAGAAGCATATGAAAAGTTTTCTAGTGCTTCTGAAAGCTATTCCTACTTCTTCTATATCCTAAACCCTTTGCCTTGCCTTTTACCTCTGCACGCGACCGGCAAGCATCTTTGAAACTTCCGAGTTTCAAAGATGCGTTTTGTATTTTGGGTGCACCCTAATTTTACAAAACGGCCGAGCGCTTCCCGTTTGAGCGGGATATTCACAATTATTTCATGGAATATTTCATATGAATTACCACACATGCACACGCAGGGGAAACCCTCGGCTGCTTGGCATCTTTGGGTTTGGGTTTGTGTTCGAACCCAAACCCAAACCCAATAAATCTGCCTTAGAAATAAATTGTGCGTTGGGCGCACAAGTAACTTGAAGCCTTGAGCTTCATATAACTCAAAGATATATCTCTTGGCAGTATTTGTGCCAAGTTTCGTGCTCTAGGACGCACGGGAAGCCCTCGGCTGTTTGGCATCTTTGGGTTTGGGTTCGAACCCAAACCCAAACCCAAAACATCTGCCTTAGAAATAAACTGCGCGTTTCGCGCACAAGTAACTTGAAGCTTTGAGCTTCAGGTAACTTAAATATATGTACCTTGGCAGTATGTGTGCCAAGTTTCGGGCTCTATGACGCACGGGAAACCCTCGGCTGTTTGGCATCTTTGGGTTTGGGTTCGAACCCAAACCCAAACCCAAAACATCTGCCTTAGAAATAAATTGCGCGTTTCGCGCACAAGTAACTTGAAGCCTTGAGCTTCAGGTAACTTAAAGATATGTACCTTGACAGTATTTGTGCCAAGTTTCGCGCTCTAGGACGCACGGGAAGCCCTCGGCTGTTTGGCATCTTTGGGTTTGGGTGTCACGTTCGAACCCAAACCCAAAACATCTGCCTTAGAAATAAATTGCGCGTTGGGCGCACAAGTAACTTGACGCTTTGAGCTTCAAGTAACTTAAAGATATATCTCTTGGCAGTATTTGTGCCAAGTTTCGTGCGCTAGGACGCACGGGAAGCCCTCGGCTGTTTGGCATCTTTGGGTTTGGGTACGTTCGAACCCAAAGGCAAAGGCATAGAACAGTTTCGTAGATTCTGTCCCGATGCCTTTGCAACCTCGCATGCTAACTCATATTATAATGAATATTCAACATTCAAGCGTTGGATACCCCACGCCAACGGGAAGCGCTCGGCTGATTTGTTATTTGGGTATGCGTACCCAAATGACAAAAACGCATCTTTGAAACTCGTTAGTTTCAAAGATGCGTGGCCGATGCCTTCGTGCTTATGTGTATATTTCATGTGAAATATGCCATGGACTAAATTTGAATATCCCGCACAAACGGGAAGCGCTCGGCTGTTTTGTGATTTTAGGGTGCACCCAAAATACCAAACGCATCTTTGAAACTTCCGAGTACATATTTGAAGGGATTTCGATTACATATTTGATCTCACGGTCATCTGATCGGAATAAAGAAATTCAATTATATTTATATGTAAGCAGAATTTTGAAATGTGAATCGGAAATTTTAAATTTCCAAAAAAATAAATTGCTGTGTCACCGTCGTTTATCAAAGCAGTTGTTCACGGTTCGCGTCACTCACGGTTCGTATAATTATAAATTATAGTACCAAATTATACACCGTATTCATTTTTATTCAAATCTGTGACACAGATGACTTACCATGTATATATAATTATATCAGACTGACCTTTCGCGTTCCATGTCGTACATGATCGTACTGAATTATATAATTTGGTTAGTTTTACCTTTTTATACATTTAACCTTCTGTATATTTATATCATAGTCAATTATAACAGTATTATAATTTTATACTAGTTGACGTTTTGCGTTTTCTCGTCGGTCTCATAATATATGTCGGTACCCGATTCTATAATTTAATATTTTCATTTGATCGCGTGTATATACAGTCAGAGCAGTGGTTGACGGTTTGCTCGAGATATCGAGATACGGATTTTTATTATTTTACTGGTTTGTTTGGGAGGGATTTTCGTATATAGTTGTATGGTTTATATTTACATCACGTATGCGATGCATATGCAACTAGACACAACTTCCGGTCATCGAAAACATCATCGTGACGTTCGCGTTCTGAGACGCTGCTATGACGTCTGGCACAACTTCCGGTCATCGAAAACGTCATTATGACGTTCTGAGACGCTGTTATGACGTCGGACACACACTCCCGGTCATCGAACACGCCATTATGACGTTCTGAAAGGCTCTAATGACGTCCGACACAACTTCCGGTCATCGAAGACGTCATTATGACGTTCTGAGACGCTGGTATGACGTCTGACGCACACTCCCGGTCATCGAACACGTCATTATGACGTACCAATTTGTCTCCAATTTTAATCCTGTAATTTACGTATAATCTATGACGGACATGACAGTGACAGAATTGACCAAGAATCTGAATGCGGCGATCGCGAGCCTTGCTTTTCCTTTAGAACCTGGTTCTTGCCGTCCAGATTTCTTGAATTCAAAACTTCAACAGCGGACCTGTCGCGAGCTATGAAGTAGTTTTTTCGCGCACTTCGCGAGGTCGAGAGTCTTCGGCCCGTTGACCATAGCCTAAAAAGGCGTCAACGGGTCGCCGTACGGTGTCCGTTTTTTGCCACGTGGCCTAGAGACGTGGAACGGGAGCTACACCGGCTGAGCGGATGATGCCGCGGCCTCTGAAAATCAGTGAAAAACAACATCATGGGAAATTCGGACACCGTAGGTAGTTTTAAAAAGGCATATATAGAGGACTTATGTATGCCTTTGACCCTCCTGCGGTGTCCGGACATGCGCTTTCCAGCATCCGGTAGGGTAGGATGCCGCCATCGGGTTTGGGTTTGCGGAGAGCGCTGAAATCTGCAGCCATTCGCGTTTCACCCGGTTGAACTTATCTGGAACTTATCGTATGCCTTGCACTATGCTTGCTTAACGGGTGTTAAGCAAGCACGGTACTATGGTTGCGTCAAGGAATGTATACCATTCCTTGAGCACCGGCATTCCGGGGAGTCGCCTAGGTCACGTAGATTGTTCATCCACTCAAGTGAAATGAACAAACCTGGCAACCTATAAAATTTTTCATTGTGCGTGACACAAGCTACTTGAATACAGGTTTGTGGCTACGTTTGTTCGTGCGGGCGCGTTGTAGTGCGGATGGCTAACCTCACGTGATCATCTTCGCGCAAGGGAGGCGAAGCTGATCACGTGCAGTTGGACACGAGTTCGCACTTGAGGAGTGTATGCATATATGCACTGTGATATGCTGTATGGTATGTCGTGCAATAATATATGATAAAAAATACACCGCTGCTGCTGACCCGGGTCAACAGCAGCGGTGTATTTTGAAGTGAACGAAAGTCGAAAGTGATTAAGAAACAGTTTCAAACTGTCTCGAGCTTCCCAACACCGATTTATCTGCGTCCGATGACTGTGTACATGTAATTGTACCGTCAGATCGAAAATAATTTTATACACAGTGTCTGGCGTAATTTTCGAGTCATCGTCGTCATCGAAAATGCACTTTTGATTAGGTCATGAAATTGCTGTATGACGTTCCGACACGCTGGTATGACGTCTGACATGTTTATACGTAAGGAAATTGATGCACTGGAACTCTATGACGTAATAACTTCGAAAGCGTTCATGCGTCCTAGGATGTGCCAGGGGCACTACGACAGATTCTCGGAATGATGTTTTTGATTGAAACGTGCAAAGGTACACAATTCGGTTTTTATAATATACTGGATCAGGGCCAGATTGAGGTGTAAACGATAGTTCGGTTCCGAGTTCTGAAGGCTAAACACTTCTCAAGTGCTCTACTTATTCACTCGTCACTCGGGCTGCAGGGTCAACCACCCGGCACCCGATGTCACACCACGGCCCAACGTTCAATTCCTGATCCGATCTCATTTCTAATTCCGATTCGTCATTCTCGATTCAGATGTCACGTCGACGGGCTCGGGCTGACACGATGCTGTGAATGCCCTTTGTGCGCATCTTTTATTTCTGGAAAAGCGCTGCTGCTGTGACTGCCCAACTGTGCGCCCAATGCTGCTGAGAATGCCCAACTCGTGTTGCTGCTGTGACTGCCCTTTTGTGCGCATCTTTTATTTCTGGAAAAGCGCTGCTGCTGTGATTGCCCAACTGTGCGCCCAATGCTGCTGCTGTGATTGCCCAACTCGTGTTGCTGCTGTTAATTCCTTTTGTGCGCATCTTTTATTTCTGGAAAAGCGCTGCTGCTGTGATTGCCCTTTGTGCGCATCTTTTATTTCTGGAAAAGCGCTGCTGTTGTGACTGCCCAACTGTGCGCCCAATGTTGCTGAGAATGCCCAAGTCGTGTTGCTGCTGTGACTGCCCAACTGTGCGCATCTTTTATTTCTGGAAAAGCGCTGCTGCTGTGAATGCCCTTTGTGCGCATCTTTTATTTCTGGAAAAGCGCTGCTGCTGTGACTGCCCAACTGTGCGCCCAATGCTGCTGAGAATGCCCAAGTCGTGTTGCTGCTGTGACTGCCCTTTTGTGCGCGTCTTTTATTTCTGGAAAAGCGCTGCTGCTGTGATTGCCCAACTGTGCGCCCAATGCTGCTGCTGTGATTGCGCAACTCGTGTTGCTGCTGTTAATTCCCTTTTGTGCGCATCTTTTATTTCTGGAAAAGCGCTGCTGCTGTGATTGCCCAACTGTGCGCCCTGCTGATTGCCCAACTCGTGTTGCTGCTGTGACCGCCCTTTTGTGCGCATCTTTTATTTCTGGAAAAGCGCTGCTGCTGTTAATGCCCAAGTCGTTTTGCTGCTGTGAATGCCCAATTGTGCGCCCAATGCTGCTGAGAATGCCAAACTCGTGTTGTTGCTGTGAAACTGAGAATGCCCAACTCGTGTTGCTGACTAGAAACCTTTGCATGTGTTGGTTTCAGGTGGCGATGGAGTCGTGCAATGGTAGGTAGTCTAGTTGTATTCAAATGTGTTGTATTCAAATGTGGTAGGTAGTTTAGTTGTATTCTTGAAATGGTAGGTAATTAACGTGTATTCAAATGTATGATATATTGTATTATACTTCTTGAGTTTCCTTAGGGTGGATAGATGCATATTTGCGTGATTCTGTTTGATGCATATTTGTGTGATGCATATTTGCCGAGTGCCGAGTGATCGAGTGATGCATATTTGTGTGATTCTGATCCAAACTGTCTCGATGCCAGACCGCTAGTCTCCTTTGGAAGTCTATGTGCGAGGTTGACGACAGCCAGTTGACACAAATATGCATCTTCAGAAATAGATTGTTTGATATCGTTTTCGAAATTAGTAACTTACTCGATAGTTTAATTTTCGCAGTAGAGTCCCGACGATACCGAGTAAACGTTTGCAAATACAACGCGGAGGGGCAATGTGAACCTGGCTCTGCAAGAGTTGCCTACATTAACATTTTCAGCACATATATTTTCTAAATATCGCCAAAAACAGCTAATGTCAATTATCTACCCTAATGTCAATTTCATCGAATAGCGTGTTCACGCCACGAATCTCGCCCATCCTTCTCTTTGAGCATCCTGTTTATACAATCTGACCGGGACTCGTTTGTTGTAACTGCATACGATAGAAGCTTGAAGATGGACGAAAACGGTCTGCTTGACAAATGGAAGGAAATAGAGGTAATAGTGTTTAGTATGTGTAGTTGGTAATATGATTTAGATATGTGTTTTAAGTGAGTTTGATAGTAAGTAATATGAATACACAAATTTATGTGAACCTGTATTGATTAAGTGTGCGTTTACAGTATTTCTTAAGATCGAAAGCGCGATAGGCCAGTCAGATCTTCTTCATAGGCCAATCAGATTTGTATCATAATTCGACCCAAGAACCGGCAATCGGATCTTCTTGGTATATTAGTGCTAATTTGTATGATAATTTGATTGTGCTGAGATTCAGTAGTTCAGTATCACGTATGACGTATGACAGTGACAGTGACAGTACAGTGACTTCCTACCTGTACTCAGTAGTTCGACTTCGGTAGCTTAGACTGTGACACACGATATGATTGCCTAGTGACGGCCTCAGAGCTTAGATAGCCTGAGAGTCGTGTATTCATTTCTATCTTTTGATATACCCGATTGCCTCGCTCAAACCCTACGGCGTTCAGCGTTTTCACTGTGTCACTAGGACATTCTAGTAGGCTATAGGCCCACCACTTGCCTAAAGTGGTTTTGATTCAAAGCCACTAAATGGCTGGCTAAAGCTGTAGAGGGGCGAGCGTGGCTGAGTAGGTAGAATGTTGCGGGGTGCCGCGTTTTCGCGGCACAACTGACTGCGTGGATGGAGAGGTAAGCGCGACGAGTGGCGGAGGAGAGTACGGAGAAGATGGGTCAGAGAGCGCTGGGGCCCCCGATTGTATGCAGCATTGCGCAGAGTTTGGTACCAAGTGGATCGCGACACGTTAAACGGGCCATGACCTCGGACATCGACAAGCGCAAGGACCTCGACCTCCCACTCCTACTTTCCGCCCACCCCCGCCGCTCCGCATTTTTCCTCGCTGCTCTATACATCTTTACCCGTATCATCTTACCTTAATTTGCCACGCTTGCCGCTTGTTTGTGAACTTTGAGCGGATTTTCAGATCTTGCGGGCGACTTGGCCGTTTTTGGACACTTATAACTTACGGAGTAGTTGGGCTCAGACATTTTCCTTTGGAGGATATTTTTACTTCGCCAATCCCGGCCGTGTTACCGAGTTTCGTGGGCATCGGAGCAGATTTTGAATTTATTTCAGATTTAGCCCCTTCCTTGAGGGGGGCTCGCCCTTATCGTTAGGGTTTCATCGCGCCGGTGCTTCGCTTACGGCTGCCATGACTACCGTAGATTCTTCGGATGGATTTACCACGCCGGTCCCGGCTGGGATCGACACGCGGAGGGCGCTTCCCTTCAGCGACGGCCCTGAAGAGCCTGTGCCCCCTACACCTGTAAAGCGTCGCCCGCTTGACAGTGATGACTCGGACGGTGCTTTGGTTCTCAGGGACTTCCTTAAGGACTGCCAGACGATTCTCCGCGAGCCTGGTCACCGGGCCAGCATTATTCAGCAGGTTCGTGACCAGTGCCGGCCAACTCACGTCAAGGCTTCGGAGTGGGTCTTTGACATCGACAGAATTAAAGGCCAAGTGCCTCGAGAGGTTGCACTGGACCGCTTCACCAAAGCGGTGCAGACCCAACTTACCGATTTCAACCTTCAGTTTGACACGGTATTCCACCCGACTGACCTCACGACGGCTGTTCTTCCTGAAGCCACTCGCATTTTATTTCGCATCTTGACGTCGCTGGTGCGTGGATCATGCCTTCGGCTCATTGAGGAGTCGGCTACGGTGTCTCCGGATGATGGACGCCGTGCGTGGCTGGTTGTCTGCCGAGCCGTTGCCAGACGGCGCAGGCCGTGGGTTTCCCATGGTTACCTGTTCGAGACGGCTCCTGCGATCGAGCTGCTGGAGGATGTTGACCCCGAGCCCTATATTAAGGGTTTTATGCAGCACCACACCGCTGTCCGTTCCGAGCTCAGACCTGGTGTAGAGCCTGACGATGTGTGGGGTGTGGGGTTCGCCTTGGATCTCCTCACCCTTCGCATGTGCCCTCTGTACTATAAGGACCTTCTACAGGAGTGGAGTTCTAAAACGGCCGAGGGCAGAGAGAAGCGGGCGCTCGGCATTCAGCAGTTCACGTTGGCTGTAAAAGCCTTCCACCAACAGAAAACAGAGGAGAAGAAACTGCTTAAGGAGAAGAGGAAGAAGGATGGGGTCTCCGCATTGGCGGCCTCGCTTCTCTCTGGGGAGTCCCCTTCTGCCGCCCTTCTAGCCCGTGCGGGCATCCCGCAGACTCGCATTGTTGGTGGCCGCAGGCATGACGAGCCCAGGCACCCGCCACAGACTCAGGATGCTCAGCCACAGGCGGCCGGACAGGGTGCTCACCGGTCTGGGGGCGACAGGGGTACAGCTCCCCGCGCCAGGCCGGCCCGCGGTGGAAAGAATCGACAACAAAACATGAAGGGACACAGGAAGGGCTCTCACCCTTCCCCTCATGCCCCTCCGCCGCGGACTCAGGGGCAGCGGCAGCCTGCATCCGGTGGTTCACCGACTGCCTTGCGGGTGACGCGAGATGCACAGGGCCGCCACTCGGTCCAGTGCTGGGACTGCGGCGGCCCTCACTTCCGCCGTGACTGCCCTGGAGGAGTGCAGAGTGCTCATGTGGCGGGGTTCCACCCCGAGGGCACGCCCATTGCAGACATCCTGTCAGAGTTGGATGCGGCTTTCCTCGATCCGGAGGAGGAGGTGTATGAGTCATGCCTGTACACTTACTCATTGGAGCTCGGGGAGGCACCGCTTGACGTCCCCGCGGCCCAGGCGGCTGCCGTTGTGCCGCACTCTGCCGTTGACAGTGGGGAGCAGTGGACTGAGTCGGAGTGGGCTATCTGGGACTCATGTGGCCGCTCGGAGGAGCAGTACTATGACGCAGTCAACCGCTTCAACTCGTACCAGGACCCTGGCGATGGGGGCGGACCCGACGGTGAGATGACGCCTGCTCAGCTCCATGTTGCCGTGCACCAGCCTTCGGACCCTGCCATGTCTATGCAGCACTTCAGTGTTGAGCCGCAGCAGCCAGCGGTGCCGGCAGCCGACGTGCAAATCACAACAACCAACAACGAATTCCCTGGAGCTGTGCAGCTGGTGAGCACGGCACCACCGTCCCGACCCAGGGGTCCGGGTGGCCCGGGCCGCAGGCCCTATGGGGCGGGTCACTACATGTACATGAGTCTGCTATGCATTCTAGCATTCTCTGGCACGGCAGATGCGGTGCAGTCTGGTGGTGCCTCCGGTGCTGTGCTGGAGGTGCACCCACGGGCTCTGGTGCTTTGGCATGCTGTCACCTGGGGTCTGGCTATCTCGGCCTGTATTCCTGCCGCTGGTGCCAGGACTCCCGCACGCACCTGGCGACACCTTGTCAACCGCCAGTCACCGACGGGCGGGCACCAGCCCTCAACAACCCAGCCTCCGGCGGGTGAGCCCCGTACCTCTCGCCGCTCCTCACCGGTCTGGACTGCTGTTCTGGTTATCTGTGGCCTGGCCCTGTGTACCTCGGCGCTACTGTTTGGGTATTCTCTGGGTCTGCGGCAGTCAGTCAGACAGTCAGTCAGTCAGTCAGTCAGTCAGCTTACCCCGCCAGCAGGGGGGTCCGTCGGCCGTTCTGCTGGTCAGCTTTTCTCAGCTGATGGACTGGCTACCGGTGATACCGGCTTATGTCTGGTCTCTGGTTATGCTGTGGGTACTTATGCTTCTGTGGAGCTTGGTGTACTGTCTGGTCAGCTTGGGTCAGTTACAGTGGTTTACCCTCTGGTACCTGCTGGCTATACTGGTATTCTGGTTTATGGCAGTGCAGAGTCAGTTCCGTTGCATGTGCCCGACGAGGAGTGGGCTGCTTCTGGATTCAGCTCTCTGGCCAGTGCTGTCCCTGCACCCGTCCGGATTGACAGAGGCATCGTGTGTGACTCTGGAGCCACATGTGTCATGTGCGGGGACCTGTCGGCCTGCACCGACGTGGACTACACCCGTACGGTGGCCTTCACCATGGTCACGGCTGGGTCTCACAGGACGGATGCTACTGTGACATTCCACCTGTATGGGGTCTGTGTCCAGGACGGCGCCGTCGACCACTTCGTTCTCCCAAACTCACACTATAAGGCCGGCTGCCGCACTCTGCTGTCTTCTCGGGTTATGCTATCCCTCGGCTTCGGGTCCCCTGACCTTGTATCCCTCACCTACACCCACCTGCCTACTGGCCGTGTCTATCGGATCATTGACTCTGGCACAGACTATATGTGGGCGGAGGTCCCTGAGGGGGCAGCCAGTGCACTCACCCAGACTGTCTCACGTGTCCGCACCGGTGAGATCTGTGACTGGATGTGGGCACGCTCAGAGTATGCCAAGTGGGCTTTCCTGAAGGGCTCGCCTGCTGCCTTGGCCAAGACCGGGGAACACAACTTTGACATCTCCCTCTTCGGAGACGACCTCCCCCCCGGCGTGGGTAACAACCAGACCTGCCCAGTCAGGTATTCACTGTCTGATTCCTGCTGGGGTCACCTCTGGGCCGGTGCCTATATATATGGCAACCCGCCCTTTGACAGACTCACCTGTGAGCGGATGCTCAAGAAGGCCAACCGGGACTTTGCAACCGACCCCGAGCACACGGTATTCCTCTTCTTGATTCCCCAGTCACACCTCAGTACTTTCAGGCAGCACCTTATTCATTGGGAGGTGCTACATGTGTACCCAGCTGGCACAGAGGGCATATTCAGCTACCGTCGTGAGCACACCTATGCTGGACGGCCCCTTCAGTCGGCTGGCTCGGAGGGCGGGGGGGACCGTGTCTTCATTGCTGGCACCCCGTTCCCGGTGGCTATCATCTACCGTGATCAGTACACATCCATGAGGTTCACCCCTGAGAGGTGGTGCCATTCCGCATATGCTCATGCTCATGGTCTCAGGCTGGCTCAGCTCATGGACCTTGGTGTTGACATCGCCCGACCTGGCACTACAGTTACTCGGGAGCAGCTGCTGGCTCACAGGACCTGTGCTGAGGCCTGTGCTGTGTGTGCCCGTATGCGGACAGTGCAGCCGAGCCCGAAGCACCCTCCGGCTGACAGATACAGGGCTCAGAAGCCTGGATCTATGTGGGCTGCTGATGCTACAGGCCCGATCACGCCTATTGGCTATGACGGGTCGAGGTACCGCTGGACCTTTGTGGAGTTCACTGTGAGGTTTACACTTTGCTACTTCTCTGCTGAGAAGTCGGCATACAGCTTCATCCTGGCTCAGTTCCTGGCAGATGTTGTTCATCACGGCTTTGCCTGCACTGGCCTGGTTCTCCGCACTGATTGTGCCCCGGAGCTGTGTGACCCTGCAGCACAGGCTCTGTACAAACACCATGGCATCAAACACCTGCAGTCGTCACCCACCCTGCACTGGCAGAACTTCATGGCTGAATATGTGATTGGTAAGATCTCGTCGGTCTCCCGTGCACTCCTGGAGACAGCCGGTATGGACCTCACCTACTGGCCTCTTGCAGACAGTCATGCCTGCCTGCTATGGGATATCCTGCCTCATGGGCGGGACGCCGTGGTGCCATTCTATCACCTTATGGGCTATCACTTTACCTACTCCCGTATCGAGATATTCGGCACCCTGTGCACTGTGGCCATGGATGCTCAGCAGATGCGGGCCCGCCATCCGGGGGTCTCCAAGAAGCGGACCCCCCGGGCCTGGCAGGGGCGGTTTGTGGGCATCAGCCTCAGGTCCTCGGCCTACAAGGTACTGGACCTGGAGAGAAACAAAGTTGTCTCCGAAGGCCGGCCAGACTTCATCAGAAACTACTCAGAGTTCGGGCAGGTGATGTCATCGTTCCCTGCCCCCGCTCCCGACGAGCAGCACTCCGCACCCGTGCCCAGTGACAGGCCGGAGCCGTGGAGGGACTACACCACTGACATGGTGGTGACAGTCCATTCCGTGGCTGCCTATTATGACACCCGGGACGGTGAGACCTATGCCACCGTGCAGTTGCTTGACACTGGTTCAGCAGACACTTTCTGGACCACCGCCCAGCAGTATGTCATGGCGGACCCTGCAGGCACTGCTTGGTTTGACTTGGTCCACTGGCTGGACCGCCGCAGGGTCATTGACTGTGTCAATCAACACTACCCGCTCTGGACTCTGGCTAAGGCTCAGGAGGCCCGCGGTGATCCGCTGTATCCGGCACTCATTGTGTCCACGGACATGAGGCGGTCCAGGTCCTATGGGGTGCTCTTCCGGCCTATGGCCTACGGTGATGTGACTGCCCCACGTGCCTATGCCATGGACCTCCGTGCCAGTCTGGTGGTGTTCCCTGATACCCACAGTGCTTGCCACCTTCCCTTCTCCGACCACCCGGAGCAGGACCAGTGGCTCCTTCCGCACTATGTGGTCCCACCAGAGGACACAGTCAGTACATTGCCAGCCGGTGGCACACTCAGCTTCAGTCATATCTCTGCTGACCTCGCCGAGCGCCTGTACCACACTGCAGCTCCTGATCTGCCACTGCCGGGTGGGTACCGCCAGGCACTGTCTATGCCTGATGGGGCTCAGTGGGAGGAGGCTATTACCGGTGGGGAGGTGCAGCCTCTGATTGACCAGGGTAAGATTGAACCGGTGGAGGTGCTACCCGACGGTGAGATCGCCACCAGCACCATCTTTGTGCTGAATAAGCCCTGGAAGCCACGGGATGGTCTGCCACCCGTCCAAATTCATAAAGCTCGGATGGCCGTGGCTGCCACATGGCACTGGGGCTACACCCAAGCTGAGACCGCATGCACGGTAGCAGACCTGCCCACCTTCCGCCTTCTCTTCATCCTGTCTATTATCTTTGCTGGTATGGGGGTTATGGTCTATCACTTTGACGTCAGTCAGGCCTTTGTTCATGCCCGTCTGGAGGTTCCTATATATGTGCGGTTCCCCTCTGGGTATATGTATAAGGGCAGATATGGCTATGCCAAGCTGCTCTATGCTCTCTACGGGCTACGGACGGCTGGTGCTTCCTGGCAGAAGCTGGCCAACAAATTCATGAAGTCCTTCACCTATCAGGGAATGCACTTCACCCAGTCCACATATGACCCGTGCCTATACTATATTGTGACCTCTGTGTTCGTGGCCTTCGTGGCTGTCTACGTGGATGACTTCGGGCTGACATGTGATGATGCCTTCCACCAGGCTTTCTGGGCAGCTTTCCAGGCGGCATTCAAGAGCAAGAATCTTGGCCGTATGACAGCCGTCCTGCAGCTTGCGGTTGACTATGATCGGTGGGGCATTGCATTGTCCCAAACCAGGCAGATCAAGGAGCTCATGTCCAAGTTCAAGCTTCCGGCCAAAACCTATCACAATCCGATGGATGTGAACCTCGTTATCCAGAAGCCGGAGCACCCTGATCTCACCCTTGTCACCCCGTATCTCTCACTGCTTGGGTCCCTGCTGTGGATTGCACGGTGCACCAGGCCAGATATCTATTACTCAGTCATATATCTGGCACAGTTCTCCTCATGCCCCTCGGCTCAGGCCTGGGAGGCACTTCAGAGAGTGGCTCAGTATCTGTACTTCACACGGCACTACCGTATCCGTTATGCTTACCCCAGTGCACCGCTTTCTGTGCTCACAATACAGGTGTATTCGGATGCTGACCATGCTCGTGACAAACTCAACGGGTGTCTCTCCTACTCGGGAGGCATTGTATTCCTCAACGGCATGGTCCTTCATTGGGTATGTGCCCGCCAGACTGATGCTGAGATGTCCTCCACTGGATCTGAGTATGTGGCCGCCTCTGTGGTTGGGCAGCGGGCCATGTCTGCTATCCATATGATTGTGGAGATGTTCGGCTTTATCAGAATTACGCAGCAGGAGCCGGGTGTGTCTGCTCTGGCTCTGTCTACGGCCTTCCCTGCAGCTGACACTTCTTGGATGCAGAGGGCGGCCACGTTCTTCGAGAATCATGCTATGGGTCATGGTCAGATGGGCCCCGCCTCCCCCCTACACTACCGGGAGGCTGAGCCTGTTCCTGACAGCAGCCTGTATGCCCTGCCTCACGCCGTGCCAGTACCATATGATGGCACGGGCTATGAGGACGGTCCGCGGGAGTACCACTCTCAGCGGTCTGGCATGTATGGTACCTCTGGACCCTTCATTCCCAGGCTGGAGCTCCCGGTGGCTGTCATGATTGACAACCAGGCGGCCTCCTCCATTCTGAGGAATGTCATGCTATCCACCAAGATTAAGCATGTGTTGATCCGTTTTCACTGCTTTCGGGGGTGGGTGTGTGCTGGGTACCTAGTGCCTGTTTACATCAACACTTTACTCAACCTGGCTGATATCTTCACCAAACCTCTTCCTGGACTCAAGGACAAGGTGCGGGTGATCATCAGCATGATCGAGTCCTTCATGGACGTGATCCGCCCGCACCCCAGTGGTGCGGGTGACTCCTAGGTTCTCTGGTCCTCTGTCCGGCTGAGCTGCAGGCCTATGAGCCGGCAGCGGTCGGGCAAGGGGTCTTTCTGGTCTGACTGGATTGATGCCCTTTGACGTGGTGCCCTTCTGGACTGGACTTTGTGTTCGTGGACAGACTGGTACCTATGACCTGCCCTATGAGACCTTAGACACCGACAGCTCTACTCTGACCTTAAGCACATCTGACTGGATTCTGGCCTTTGACTACATCCTGTACCTCTTTGACATCTTCTATGACCTCGAGTACTGGTTGACCGTCGAGCTGAGCAGCATCAGATGAGAGTACCTATCGGGGAGCGAGATCTGGCAGAGACCAGTTACTATTTTCATATCCTTGTGGCAGTCCACCTAGTTGGCATGCATATACTAGTACTTTAGCATTCGGTTTAGAGGGTTAGCCGGAAGCGGGGATGGCGGCAGGTCGGCCCTTTGGTTGATGTTGTTCTGATCCGTGGACGGGGACCTCTTAGTTTGCATTAGCTACCTGTTTCACATTCTTGTGCCACCTCAGCCGAGGTGGTGTGCTGAGATTCAGTAGTTCAGTATCACGTATGACGTATGACAGTGACAGTGACAGTACAGTGACTTCCTACCTGTACTCAGTAGTTCGACTTCGGTAGCTTAGACTGTGACACACGATATGATTGCCTAGTGACGGCCTCAGAGCTTAGATAGCCTGAGAGTCGTGTATTCATTTCTATCTTTTGATATACCCGATTGCCTCGCTCAAACCCTACGGCGTTCAGCGTTTTCACTGTGTCACTAGGACATTCTAGTAGATTGTTCGGCTGCAGGGTATGTTCATTGCCGCGAAAAACGTTGGCTTGTTTGATTCACCGGTTGAGATCTCAGCCATGGATTGCATGGTGCCTCCCAATGTTGGGTTAAGGCGCGGGCCGAGATCATCGAAGACCACACAACTTTTCGTCAAGGCAGAGTTCAATAGCAAGAAAGACAAAGGTGGTGCCAAGGCTGCATTAGCCTTTTTACGTGCGGTGAGTGAACGGGTGGAATATGTGAATATTCCGATGCTTGAGGAAGATGAGGCGCCCACGTATGGGGTGGGATGCCACACTATGTTTAGCAAATCCAACAACGTGGTCAGTGAAGAGTTGCCATCTTTGTATCGCTCACAGTTGATTGATGTCGTGCGCCGAGTATGTATCGACCTTTTGGGCCAAGCGTGTGAGAAAATGGATGCACTGGCCAAGGTGGATCAGTCTGCAGCAAATCAGGATGCGCCGAATCCATTCAACGCTTTGCATGCGGCTATCCCGGAAGATATTTCCATCGACTTCGAGGAGATCTTCATAAATAAGTTTGTTGCAAGCAAAACTTATTTCCCTAAACTGGACATGCACCTGGATACGGGCGGAGAATATTCAGTATGTATCACGCTTAGGGATGACAGTCATTGCACGGGTTTCGTCTCAGTTTTGGGAAAGGAGCACGAAAGCAAGGTGTATAGCTTTAAAAAGCTTGCAAGTGGTTCAATCACATTATTTTCTCAGAATGTTGAACACACTGCAAGGGAGTTGGTGCGAGGTACGCGTGTAGTGTTGGTAGCTTTTTTTAGATTAGTTGAGTGATTTGCGTGTAAATTATCCGGACTTGTATGTATTATGTACACTGTGATCATAGCAGAATTAATTGTTTTTTAAGCTATTTACTATTATTATTGTAGGAGTCTACACTCTTGCTTCTTCTCTTCTTTACGGTTTCGGACTTATATTATCTACACTTATTAAACGACCGCACGAGGTATGATTTCGGTTGGTCTACTATCGGACTTCGGTTTCGTAAATCCTTCTAGTAATGCTTTTGCTTTCAGTGCATGCTTTCAATACACAATATACAACAGTTACGGCTCTTTACTTTTATGTTACACTTTTCAGTTCAGTTCTCATCATCGAAACTGGTTACACTTAGAGTTCTTATACATTCAGGAACTCTTTCCATAACTCAACTGTACTGAGTACTCCGTACAACAGGCTAGGCACCTCACATCAACATCATTCTGATCGGTCCTACTGTACTCCGTACTGAGTACTCTTGCGTTTTGTACTTAGCCGTTTCTCTTGCTCTTGTGCTTGCCTCCTAGCACAACTCCCCCCCCCTTAGGGAAGGTCACGTCCACGCTGACCACGTCGGACCAGTAAAGTTTTTATACAGATCTTCTACTGTTGCTCAGGATGATTATACAGGTCTCAGCCGCCTGTTGTCTGGGATGACATTACACTTCCCAAGACACACCGCAATAAGGAGATCAACCTCTTAAGCACAAGGGTCGGCCTCTCACCGGTCTGCCATCTGCACTACCAGGCTCCCCCAAGGCTCGAGATCTCACATCCATTACCACGCTCAAGGTTTCAAACCTTCCAACACGGTACACTTACAGGTGATGACAATAGGTTTGCCAATTACCTGACAGTTCTCGGGATGCCGGCCCGGAGGAAAGGTTTTAAACCCCTACCGCCTCCTCGGGATGCGCAGAGCTTTTACGCTCTATTGGATGGATTATCCAGGTTCTCACCTGTCGCCTGGCTATGCCGAGGCTAGAGCCACTGCTCTGGTGGATGGATTATACAGGTTCTCACCTGTCGCCTGGCTATGCCGAGGCTAGAGCCACTGCTCTGGTGGATGGATATAGATTTCCTTTTTTCAAATTTTGCTAATTTTGCTCTACGCTAGATTTCAGATTTTATTTTTTGGAATGCTTGATTTCAGATTTTCTACATCTGTCATTTTGCTCTACGTTAGATTTCCATTTTTCAAATTTTGCTAATTTTGCTCTACGCTAGATTTCAGATTTTATTTTTTGGAATGCTCGATTTCAGAGTTTTTACATCTGTCATTTCGCTCTACGTTAGATTTCCTCTTTTCAAATTTTGCTAATTTTGCTCTACGCAGATTTCAGATTTCATTTTTTGGAATGCTTGATTACAGATTTTATTTTACATCTGTCATTTTGCTCTACGTTAGAT
>LGRX02025067.1:0-29634 GCA_001247695.2 Cymbomonas tetramitiformis | reverse complement strand
TGAATCTCGACGAGAAATCGCGAGCCATGGGCTACAGTGCGGACGAGTTACGCATGGCGGATGGCCTGAACGATGGAGAACTGGCAAGCATTTTGGGCTTGGCCATGGATCGCAGGGCTATGGAGCTATTGATGGCGGTCGCAGAAGCAAGCAGGAAGGGGCTTCCCCACAGCGAGGAGTCCCTGGTGGCGGAGAATTCCCCAGGACAGCCTATTGCTGTAGATAACAACTGGGCAGACCATGCGAGGTCGGACCTTCAGCAGAGACAAGCTTTGCTGGCGGAGTGGGTTGGAAATTCAAACGCATACACTCAGCAGGTGGCGAAGACTATGAGCCACCGTGACTGGGAAGAGAAGTTGCAGACAATGTGCTCGCAAGGGCAGAAGGGTGCACAAGGCATCGGTGCCAAGCGACAGAGCTCAGGTACCAAGAAGAAGAAGGAGTGGCAGCTCTACGCCATTGATCAATACCGTCTCAGGCACAAGAGTCACTTCGTGAAGGAGGGCGGGACCCAACCAGCACGGAGCACGCGTTGAGGTGCCTGCTTGGAGTCCACCTGGTGAAGAAAAGGAGATGAGGCTTCCGAGGCTTACATGTACCACCAGATTTACGAGCTTGGTGGCCAGTGTTGCTGAACAACATGCCGACCGCGATAAGAAGCATAGAGATGTGCATGATGATGTGTGGTGTCTCAGGTGGCTGAAGTCTGGTGGCAGCGTGGAATTACCGGAGGACGAAGTTCGCCGAGTAAAGAGGCGCGCAGCGCGGCACCGGTGGGACGAGACCACGGACGAGATCTACATGATCACGTTGTCGGGCAAGGAGGTGAGGATTCCAAAGCCCGCTGACCGTTTGGCATTGGTCAAGGAGTACCACTCCAGGACTGGCCATTGGGGTATAAGACGTACCCAACATCTTCTATGGCAGCGACATTGGTGGGCTGACCTAAAGAAGGACGTGGAGGCGGTGGTCACTCAGTGTGAGACCTGCCAGCGAGTAAAGACTCGCTACGCAAGGGAAGAGGCAGTCTTGTCCCCTTTGGCAGAGAAGAAGGCTTTTCCATTTTCGAAGCGGCCCGCATTTGGAATTTTTACTGGCCCACTTTCGGCCAGCCAGGCCAATCTCCAAATCTTAATTTTAAGTATGGCAAGATCATAAAAATCGCACAATTTTCACGAAAATTTTCATAATCGGGACCCTTGAGAGACGGCCCGCATCCAACAATCGAGCGGCCCGCAACCGGCCCGGGCTGACTTCAAACGGCCCCGGGCCGGCCTCTCACGGTAAGCCTTCTTCACTGCCCTTTGGAGATCGTATCGTTCATGTATCGCTGGTCACTGGACTTGGCGCGGCCTTGAAGGAGGGTGACGAGGTCGGGCAACAGCAGGGTGCTCATCATGACCGAGCACTACACCAGATTTATAGTCTGCGTACCCATCCCCAACAAAGAAGCAAGCACCATTGCGGCAGCGTTTCGCAGTCATGTGCTGGCCGTCTTTGGGGCGCCAGCTGAGTGCCTGGTGGATGGAGGCAAGGAGTTCGAGGGCGAGTTTGAGCAGCTATGCAGGGATTGCCTGATAGACAGAAGGGTCACTTCACCAGACTCACCAGAAGGCAATGGGCTCACTGAGCGAGTGGTACGCACGATGAAGTTTTGCTTCAAGAAGCTCGCCTTGGAGAAGGGTCTCGACTATGAGTGGGACGAACAACTCTGGCCATTGGTGCTGAGTTACAACGCAGCCCGCCAGGAGTCCACAGGAGTGGCACCGTTCACCCTACTGTTTGCCCAAGAGGCAGTAGTACCGCCAGATCTGAAGCAAGCGCCTAGCATGGACTTCAGCCTGGAGGTCAGTGACGACAAGGACACCCGAGTCAAGCAAGGACCTTCTGCAGAGAGCACAGGTGGTGAGGCGGTTAATGGTGCATGCTGGCTGCAGTCTGGAGATTGCACAGCACCGTGACACCTTACAGTATGAAGGAAGAAGGGGTGGTGGTTACGAGCCTAAGCCGCATCAGTTCAAGGTGGGAGACTTCGTGTACATCAGACAGAAGCCACGCAGTGGCATGGAGGTTGCAACCAAGTCCGCCATCCTCAAGTTGGTCAAGATACAACGAGATGATGTGGTGGTGCTCGAAGACGCCGCCAAGATGAAAGAGAAGAGCACTGTGCAGAGTATTGCACTGTGTCACCTGCAGGTGAAGGATCAGTACGACTGCAGTGCAGCCGTGCCCAGCAGACATCTTGCGTGTGAGGTATGCCGGAAGGCTGATGGAGACGCAGAAATGTTGTTGTGCGACACGTGCAACAAGGGTTACCATTTGTGGTGCCTTACCCCAGCGTTGTCGGAGGTACCAGAAGGCGAGTGGCTGTGTCCCAGGTGCTCAGGCACGAGGATGCAAGCTGCTAACGCCGAGGTGCAGGCCCAGGAGTGGCTCTTTGACGCCTTGGAAAGGATGGTGGCTAGAGCCCCGTTCGGTTTCTGGAGCAATTTGCAAAAGGAGCTGGAGAGAAGGAGACTGAGACCTTGAGAAGAGGGCGCGGGGCAGACTAATGGGAGGACAGAGGGTGACCGGGTCGGAATTTGATGGCGACCTGGTTGAGTCTGCAGGGTGGCCTACGGGCCAGTGCACTGAGGTAATGGTGGGACCACAGCAGGCACAACAGGTGCAAAGGAAGCTAGTTGAACTGAGGACATAGGCGGTCTACAGTGCTTTGAGCGGGGGGCCATATTGTGACAGACATATGCAGGATGGATCTGTGCGGACATATTCCGAATCTTGAGAAGTGACCAAAGTGGGGGGGAAAAAACTCTGAGCCTGTATTACGAAAGCGTCAGCTTTTTTGAGACATTTTTACGTGAGACAGGTTCCTGTTTATTACGAAAGCGTGGCAGTTTTTCAGACACTTATACGTGAGACATATTTTGTAGCTGTATTACGAAAGCGTGGCAGTTTTGGACAGATTATTACGTGAGACAACAAGAGGGTATGAGCTGACAGTGACATAGCAGAGTAGTGACACATTGCTCCTGCAACTAAGTTCCGAGCACAGGAAGAATAATTTAGTTCTACTGCAAACCTACTGACGAAGGCTGGCGGCGCAGCCCGAAAAGCTTATAGGACATCGCAAGCAGTATTTCCAGAACTCCGGTATCATTATTGTTATACTAATAGCAAAAAATTGTATGAAAAAACCCGGGGACGCCCCTAGAATTGCATTTCGCGTGACGGCAAAATAAAATATTCACTAAAGCAAAATCTGAAAAGTGAAATTCGAATGATTCGGAGGAAGTATACTGTATAAGAAAAACCAAAAATCAAATCCTTGTATCTGATCTGCTGGTGGTCACCCGCGAGCCGAAAACATATAACGGTCGTATCAGGTTATTTCGAGTACGTGTTGCACATATTTTTATATCGTTAGTTTCAAAACGAAAGAGTTTCTATTAAAAGAATTTTATGTCTATTGGGCTTATGGTGGGGTAACCCACCGTAACGAAGCGTTACGGTGGGTTAACCATACCCTAAGGTCTTAGCTATTTATTATCATTCTGAAGCATTATATCGGGTCATACACGTGACACACATTGCCTTTAGACTCATATCCACCATGTGAAATGGAAAATATACCGCTAGATCGCCGACAGGGTAGAAAAAACTTGCCACCGCAAGCGAAAACAACGAAACACCCTGAAAAATACATATTCAGTGCATTTTTCAAGCCATACCCCCTCGTGTAAACCGCCTCAGAATTCCGTCTATAATCAGATGATAACTGAACCCCATCTAAGAGAGGTTCCCTAGGTGTCATAGATGATAGAAAATTCTAATATGCATGTTCCAGATGCAATCTGCGTTCTTAAAATCTACCCATAGATGAAAAAATGGGTTAACCCACCGTAAGGATTTGGGGCATTTTTCTGCTTGACCCCTTGGTACTAGGGCGTATATAAGACACACCTATACGATATGTCTCGTATTTTTTGCAAGTCTATGCATTAATATAACCCCTAAGGTGTGTAAAAAAGCATGGGTTTGCCAAGTTGTCACAATATGCTAGCACCAGCATGCGGTTTCCGAAAACCTCTTACGGTGGGTTAACCCACCATAAGGTGCGCCCAATAGACATTTAGTTACAGTTTGTTTAAGGACGTGTCCAGCACGATTCCTACAAGACTGCTTATCAGATCAAGTGGGGCTCAAGACGAGGTACCAGATCGGACCAGAGAATCAACAACAATGGTTGGACAACAAACACCGATTCCCCAACCAGCAACGACGGCGGGTGTGCCTGCCTCCGAGACAATGACACCTGCTGGGATGGCGGCAGGAGTGGCGATGGGAGGCCAGAATCCACTGCTGTACCAAGGATTCGCAGCTCACAATCTTTTCTCGCCACAACAACAATTTAACCCTTCTACTCCGCACACTGCACAGGGGAGTGCAGTGCCAGCACACGCGGTCGGAGCATATTCGCCAGCGCCTTTTTCAGCGTATCACCCCAATGCACCTTCGGGGGGACTACAGTATACACTGCCTCTCCAAACTCCACCTGCACCACCGAGCCAAGATGGTTATAGAGGGCCAAACATAAACCCAGCGACAGGAAAACCGTACGAGTCTAGGTTCAAGAAAGACTTCGAACAAGCTCAAGTAAAGATGGAAGGAATGGCAGCCTCGATCCAGGGGCTCCAAGAACAGATCCTGTCGTTGAACGACCAGCTACGGAAGTCACAGGCAGAGACGGCTGAGGCAATGCGAGTGGTGGACTATGAACGGAGGGTGGCAGAGGCAGTGAAACAGGCTACTGGGGATGACACGCTCACCAGAATGGGAGGAGCGCTGGCGGCGGCCGCGGCAAAACCGGACAAACGAGCAGTCCACTTCGTAGAAGACACGGGGGGGCAGACGAGCAAGAAGGGGAGAAAGGGGAAGAAGGAAAAGAAGGACAAAAAGCGGAAAAGGGCGAGAAAGGAGAGGGAGCAGAGCGAGTCAGAGGAGACAGATGACAGCAGTGAAACCAGCGGGGATCGGGACTCCCGGAAGGAACGGCAGCGGAGCAGACGGAGGCAGGGAGTGGAGCTGGTAGAAAAGATGAAGGACGCGGCCAGCAGGAGTGCAGGCGGGACAGTGGGGACGGAACGGGGAGGGCTGGGCAGCTCAGGCACGAGCCCACTGCCAAAAACGCAAGCGCGGAATCTCCAGTCTCAGTTGGAGGAACAACAGAGGCTATTCGAGATTCAGAAACAGGCGTTCTTCCAGCAGGCGGCACAAACTGGAAGCGGGTTTGGAAACCCGGCAGGACCCACAGGACCACAACCACAGTCAACAGCGCCGCCAGGCGGGGGAAGAGGCACACAGACGCAACCACCAGTTCCACCTGCAGGTCCAGAAATGGCAAAAGTAAAGAAGGTGGCCGCACCAGAGATGTCCAAGATCTTCAAGACGAAGAAAACGACGGACCAGCTGAGGATGGTGCTCGTGCAGTTCCAGTGCGTGGATCCCGAAGCTGCCATACAGTACAGATGACAAAGGTGGAGCTGTTAGTCGCAGCAGCAGAAGCACATAATGCAGGGCTGCTGGACGTCCGCTGCTTATAGCAGGGGGTGAGCCAGCGACGAAAACTATCACAAGTAAAGGGCCTACTATACCTTGTGATGGGAGTGCTGGAGGAGGTCGTCGCTGAGTGTGCGGAGGGGAAGAGGGAGGTGGATGAGATGGTAAAGCTGTCGATGTTTGGGTCGTTGATTTTTATGGTATGGGTGGGGATGCAGCCGCGGTGGTGGCTGAAGAGGTTTGTGCCCTGGTGGAACTCAATGGAGGTGGGGGAGATGCAGGAATGGTTCTCAGGAAGGGTGAAGTATGGCACCTATGTGCTGGCGTCGCCTCTGACGAGGAGGACATACGTTGGGAAGTTTTGGAGGGGATCGGTGGACAGGATGAAAAAACATGTTCGTACGACACTGGACACCGGGAGCAGGGGAGGAAAGAAGCTGTATGGCGGCCTGCGGACGCGGGGCATACATACTTATTTTATGCTGCCTCTGAGGACCTACAGGTCAAAGGGTGACTGCAACGCTGACGAAAAAGTGATTATAAAACGGACTCAGCGAAGTGAGGACACCCTGAACACGGTGGGCATACAGAGGCGGCGAAGTCGAGCAGGGAGGCCATGAGGGAAAAGAATAGTCATCTGCATATTCCTTTGATGCTAAGTGCGTCAGCAAGAACTTCTTAGCTCGCTGTTGACGCTGATGTCTGACCTTCTCCAGAGCTTTCTCTCTAAGACTCTAACTTGCCCGTCCAGAGATAAGCGAGCCAGCTCGAACTCGGTAAGTTGTTCCAGTTCGCCACCATAATTCACAGACTCGCGATTCTTCCAAGGGTCATGCGCGTCAGAGATCTCTTGTCCAGCGTACCAAGAACTCTTCGATGTCCTTCCATCTAAACCGCCGTACTCGCCTTGTCAGAATCTTGTTCACATGGGTCTGTTGTTGACCATCCACCAGTACCGGTACCTTGTTGGAATCGATACTTGATACGCAGCGAGAATGTACTCTCCGCAGTGACAAAGGTCGTTAGCCTGTGCTGGGCGAACACATCAAGGATACGCTATTTGGGAGGCATTTTCAGACGATACGCCACTGGCGCACTCTATCCATCAACTCACGTCAGGCACCCTACAGATCTGCAACCCTTGGGAAAGCTTTCCATAGGCATGGAAACGGGTGAAAACCCTATGGAAAAGCCCTATGGAAAAGGGAAAATGGATACTGGAGGTTATCTCGAAAACAAAAATTTTGAGTTTCCGTCCCTATACTCACCCTTGGGAAGGTTTTCATTATTTTCCAGGGCATTCCATAGGGTGATTGTGCTTTCCATAGGGTTTTCCAAGGCATTCCATAGGGATGATTGTGGCGTCCATACCTATGGAACGTTTTCCATAGGGATGGAAGGAATCGTATGGAAAATATCGTATGGAAAACCCTATGGAAACCCAATGGAAAGTCCTGGAATATCAAGCGTTTTCCGTACCTATGTCATCCCTATAGCATTCCTATGGAAAGCCGTATGGAAAACCCTGTGGAAAAACACACAGATCTGTTCCATCCCTATGATCACCCTATGCTGGCCCTATGGAACCTAATAGGTCATACCTATGGAAACTTTTCCCCAGGCATGGTACCCCTTGGGAAACTTGTTTCCATACGGACGGTGTACCTATGGAAGCGAATTCCATAGGCATAGTATCCCCTGGGAAGCAATCTTCCATACGGTCGATATACCTATGGAACATTTTCCACAGGTATGGTATCCCCTGGGAAAGATCTTTCCATACGGACATTATGCCTACGGAAGACGGGCCCATACACTTAGCGTCCCTTGGGAAATAGGTTTCCATACGGCCGACATACTTATGGAAAGGTTTTCCACTGGGTGGCTCACCTTTAGGAAAGATTATTCCATAGGATGGCTATACCTATGGAAACACAATTCCATACGTGCTGTATACTTATGGAAAGGTATTCCATACGGATATTATACGTATGATTCCGTTAACAGCATCAGGAGTATACCTATGGAAACGCTTTCCGTAGGGTGCCCCGCCCTATGGAATTCATATTCCATACGGTTATTATACTTATGGAGAGCATTTTCCACAGGTGTACTATACCTACGGAAAGCTTTTTCCCCAGGGATACCATGCGTATGAAAACCGTATATTATAGGTATGGAAAACATCTTTCCCTACGTATGTTATCCGTATGGAAACTATTTACTATAGGCATAGTATAGGTATGGAACCGGTAGATATATATGGTTTCCATAGGCACGATATAGGGATAATATCGGGATGCTATACGTATGGAACTTAATTAATATTTACTTTCCATAGGCACAGTAGTGGGGCAGTATAGGGATACTGTACGTGTAGCATACTGTACGTGTAGCATACATATTGCACATTAGCAACATGCAGTGTGTTCACTATGTTTCCACTATGCGAGATAAACAAAATACTCGAGCATCTTTACTACGATTAACATGTATCTAGCTAGGCAGAAAGGAATACGAATGGGACTATCAAATTTTATCATACCAACGAATACACAAAATTATGTTCTACTCGTGCACTTTCTATTTACAATACGCAAAATAATGTTCTTCTCATGCTCTTTCTATTTACAAGATGCCAACCTAAACGTTGACGTTGTACTCGAGGCCGTCGATTTTCTCCATCTCGCTTCGCTCCAAAACAACCGATCTAAAATGGAAAGTAAAGAGCCAACACTTAGTAAAAAAGCGGAAACTCACAAAAGAATATTCTATTGAAAACATAAAGGACTTATCAACCTAGAATGTTTGAAGGGATGCTTGAAGTTGACGTTGTACTCGAGGCGGTCGATTTCCTCCATTTCGCCCTCCTCGAAAACAGCCAATCTGAAAAAGGAAAGTAAAGAGCCAACACTTAGTAAAAAGCGGAAACGCACAAAATAAACCTTTATTGAAAACATAATTAACAACCGAGCAACCTCAAATAAATGCGAATATGAACGCGAGATGAAAGCCTAATATGACTTCGCCACGCGAACGTTTTCAGCGGATCTGAAAAACGAAACCAACCAACTAACGTTTAGTAAAGAAGAAAGAAAATAGCAGTCGTCAACGAAAGAAGCAAAGGAAAGTAAAAGGGGGATGTGGAGTGAGTTGGAGTTGAACCAACTATTTCGAGTGCAAAGGACTCGCGGGAATTTCCCGTTCACTCCTAGTCAAAGTTTCACGCATGCCAAGTATGAGCGCGCGAAGCACACACAAAATAATACACACGCATAACCAAAACATGCACTGCAAACCAGTGCCATATTGCAACCTGGGAGAATTAAAAATATCACAGCACGCAACTCACTGGCGAGGCTGCTGCAACATTGCTGACGGCGGACTGTGAAGAGTGCAATAACGTGAGTTTGAACTTGACCGTTCAGAAAATTCGAAGTGCTCAAAAACTTTGCCGTTCAGAAGTCACATCGGATCGACTCGTCATGCGAGCACGATCGACGATGACGACGATGATGACGATGCGATGTCTCAGACTCTCAGTGACATTGCATCGGAGATAATCGACTTATAAAATTTAAACTGGGATTAGATGTAATCAACCCTTCGTAATGGTCTAGAGGTGGCCGTCGTTCTCAGTCTCAATCGAACCTATGAGATCCCGATTTTTTTTGAAGTTCCAGAAATAAAATCTCTAATAGCCAAAACAGCGCATACAGGCCGCAATTTTGTTTTTTTGCCCCCCTCGTCAGTGAACAAATGGTTTGTTTTCTTGGGGGTGATCGAACAAGCTCATTTTATTTGGGGGGTTTTTGGCGGCGGTAGGGGGTCTTCCATAGGGGTTTCCATAGGGATAGGCTCTGGATTTCCCATAGGGCACACCACTTTTTCCACAGGCTCCGGATTTTCCATAGGGTACATTGGTGATGTTTTTTAACCTGTTTCCAGGCCATTCCACAGGTATGGACGCCACTATCATAGGGATGATCTCTGTGGCATTCCTTAACAGTGTAATTCTGCATTTTCCATAGGCATTTTCCAAGTGCGGCGTGTTGCTGTTGCCGGGTCCAAAAAGGGCCTGTTTTAACCTGCCCTATTTTTCATTTTTTTGATTCCATCCCTATAAATTACCTATGGAATCCCGAAAATGGGGTGAGCCAACCTATGATCACCCGGTGGAAACGATTTCCATTGGGGCCTGTGGCAAATTTTCCAGAGCCATTCCATACGATTTTCAGATAGGGGATTTAAAAGTGCCCTATGGAAAGGTTTTTGCCCTATGGAAAGCCAATGGAAATGCGTTCCCATAGGTTTTACATAGGGTTTTTCCATCCCTGTGTAATTATTTCCAGCCCTACGGACGCCACTATTATAGGGTTAACACCTCGACCGTTCATAGAATATCAACCCAATATCCCTATGGAAAGTTCAAGTTATTTTCCCATAGGTTGTATAGAGTGGGCATCCCTATGGAACCAGAATACAGCATTCTTAACGTATGTCCACCCTATGTCCACCCTATGTCCACCCTACGTTCATGGTATGGAAGGTATTGAACACCTTCCATAGGGATGTCATTGGGCGGACCGCCCTATGGAACACATCGTATTGTTTCCATGCCTATGCCCACCCTACGCCCACCCTACGCCCACCTCATGATCACCCTATGCCTAGCAAATGAAAAGTTAAAAAGGAAGCAACGGTTCCAAGTAGTCATGCGTGCTGGTATGGATGGTGTGTTGTGGGCCAGTATTAAACAACCACGGGGTCGACATGCCACCATGTCCTTGCACCGTGTGCCGACTACAAGTTGAAAAACCTCTTCGAACGATACAACGACATACGAAGCTATACAAGAGATGGCAAGGAGCGGTATACATGGGGAAAGTAGTAGTGAAGACGATACTTCAAGTGATGACGGGGGTGACCGTAATGGTGGTGATGGTGGTTCCCTTGGAGGTGATGATGACATGGAAGATGCCAATGCAGAAGCGGACGAAATTCTCCAGGATCATTTGAGAAAGCTGGAAGAACATCGTGCCCGTCTCCTAAGTCCTGCTGCCAACGATGCGGATATGGATAACCAAGAGGTACCCCTCTTTCTGTATTTCCCAAGGGTGGGCGTACGTATGCCAACAGGTGGGCATAGGTTGGGAAATCGTTGAACGTTTCCATAGGGTGGGAACAGGCATTCCCAGAGGCGGGTATAGGTAGAGCGCTGGGTAAGTATGCCTATGGAAAGCATTGGACGTTTCCAGTGGGTGGGCATAGGGCGAGCATTGGGCGGGCATAGGTTAGGAAAACATGGAATGTTTCCATAGGGTGGGCCTGAGCATTCCCAAAGGCGGGTATAGGTGGTTCACTGGGTAGGCATGCCTATGGAAAGCATTGGATGTTTCCATAGGGTCGGCATAGGGTCGGCATAGGGTGGACATGCGGAGGGAAATGCCTTTTTTTTTATTTTGCAGTTCCTGTAAAGTTGGGGATGCCTCTCGTGATTTCACAGGTCGTTGATCACGTCTATGCCGAGAAGGTTTCAACAATGCATCGTCTTGTCATTGATCTGCTGGAAACGAAATCCGAGCACAATGCTACCCAATCCATGTTTGATCAAATCTTCAATCTCATGCGGCAAACGGTGATTGGCAACGTTGACATCATCGGCAATCAGAGACGAAATGGTTTCCCGACCTCCTTCAAACAAGCTTTGTCTATGTGGAAGGATTTTGCCCTGCCGTACCATACCGCCGACGTTTGCAGGAATGAATGCATAATCTTTCACCTGAAGATTGGATCGACGAGATCGAGTTTTCACCTGAAGATTGGAATATAACTACGCATATTTTGCGACATTTGCCTCGGCATATCGAACTGACAGGACCTGCGCATGGAACATGGTTATTTCCGTGGGAGTCATTCTATGGGAAATGCAAGGAGTCAGTCAAAACTCGATCGCAGCCAGTAGCCAACATCATGAACGGTATGTATACCTAGGCTCACCCTATGTTCACCCTACGTCCGCCCTATGCTATCCCTGTGATCACCATAGGGAATGGGAATCTCAAAGTTTCCCGCCCTATGCCCACCTTATGCCCACCCTATGTTTACCCTATGCCTTTACTATGTATCGGTTCCGTACGTATACCGTGCCTATGGAAAGCTTCTTCCATAGGGAGAACATAGGTATGGAAACGTCTGGCTGCACTGTACGTTTGTTTATGTGTTATGTATGTCGCAGGTCAGATGCTAGAAAAACAGCTGATGCTAGTCCGTGGCATATATGCTTCAATATCTAATGAGAAGGTTGCACCATACACTGGGCCACAAAAGCGACGAGTGGAGGTGATTGGCAAGCAAACACCGATAACCTTGGATGAAGGTACGCAGTGCCTTAGATGCCTTTGCAGTAGATGTCCGCCCTGTGCCCACCCAATGGAAATCTTTCCCGCCGTATGCCCGCCCTATGCCCACCCTTGGAGCTGAAAAGAAATATTCCATCCCTGTGCTCACCCTATGCCTACCCTATGCCCACCCTTTGAAATTCGTAACCATCTTATGCCCACCCATTGATCACCCACAAGTGACATAAAAGGTATACGGAAGTATATGCGCACGAATTTCCCATGGGCCCAGATCCTGCAAAACGACTTTGACACCAAACTCGCTGAATGGAAGCGATTGAGTTTGAGAGAACGGCGGATCATGCCACGACCCGTCATCCAAGATCTGGAGACATGGCGGTTGAACGGGTTGACGAGGGAATGTCGTCCTTTGAGTACCAAGGAGCGTTGTTATGTCTACATGGACGGTGTGATGAAGAGTCGGCACGTGAAAGTCGGACGAGACACTTTTCGTACGCGATCCGCCGACCGCCACCTCACCACCTGTCAACGATACATAAAGGCAATCTTTGATACCCCAGTAAATGGATTGAATGCCCATGAAGACAGGTCGTTCATCCGATGCCCACCCTATGTTCGCCCTATATTGGCCCTATGCCTACCCTGTGTTCGCCCTACAACATCCCTATACCGTAACATATATCATAGATCATGCGTATGCTCACCCTGTGCCCACCCTACGACCACCCTACACCCTCCCTATGATTACGAGTTAAGCTTTCCCACTCTGTGTCCGCCCTATAGCCGCCCTATGTCCACCCTGTGCCCACCCTATGCTCACCCTTTGGAAAGTATGTGTTGCGGGTACGGCGAGCTTCTGAAAATTTATAGCATCCCGGTTGGCAGGAAACAATTGGTTTTCCTCAAAGTAAGATGGTTTCCATTGAAGGCGGCATTTCAAGATACCGTGGCGAACAATATGATGTTGAGGTCGGACTTGCCATGGGACCTTTCCGAGGTTTTCATCCAAGCATTTGAGATTGAGTGCTTGGTGTGCATTGTACCCATTCCATGGAACTTTGACCGGTTCATCACGACCAAGAGAATTCAAGCTGGACGACCCGATGCAAATAGGTTGGTATATTATCTCGGCGAGCACAAACTCGGTTTCAATGATCCACCATGGAGATATGATAAAGACAAGATGATGCTCATACTAGATAGGCATGTAGATTTTGTGGGCGACTTACATGACGAATAACTTGTTCATTTCATAGATGGAATTATTCTGTATATTAATATGTATATATGTAGTAAAAGCCCTATGGAAAGCCTGGATATATCATGAATCATCACCCTATGCTCACCCTATGAAACCTGAATGGTTATACCTATGGAAACCCTTTCACAGGTACGGCATCCCTTGGGAAACATGTTTCCATACGGATGATATACCTACGGAAGACCTTTCCACTGGGTGGCTCACCCCTGGGAAAGCTCATTCCATAGGCTGGCTATACCTATGGAACTCGGTTCCATACGTACGGTATACGTGTGGAAACGTATTCCATATGGATACTATAGGTATCGACTTTGCCACCTGTATCAAGAGTATACCTACGGCATGCTCACCCTGTGTTATCCCTATAGCTAACCCTATGGAAACCCCTATGGAATTACGTCTTTATTGACCGAGAATACGCAGAATGAATTGTATATTTCCATAGGTATACTATCCCTATGGGGGCTCTATGGAAAGCCCTATGGAATTACGTTGATATTCCCGAGAATACGCAGAGTGAATTATACGTTTCCATAGGCCTACCATACCTATGGCATCCCTATGGAAGGCCCTATGGAATTACGACTTTATTCCCGAGAATACGCAGGGCGAATTGTACATTTCCATAGGTGTACTATCGCTATGCCCGCCCCGTGGAAAACCTTGTGGAAAACTCATAGTATACGCTAAGTTTCCATAGGTGCGCTATCCGTACGCCCGCCCTACGCCCGCCCTTGGACATGCCTATGGAAAGCGTATGGGAAAGTTATATTTTCCATAGGGCTTTCCATCGGCCCCCTATGCCTATAGCCGCCCTATGGAAGGGTTTGCATTTTCCATAGGGTTTTCCATAGTCCTGGTTATGCCTATAGTCGTCCTATGGAAATGTTTACTTTTCCATAGGGTGATTATACGGCCTTCCATGCCTATGGAACGTCCTTTTCCATAGGCATACAGCCCTATAGAAACCCTATGGAAACTCCAAAAGGGGGTATCCCTATGGAAATACCCTATGGAAAACTTTCCAAGCCTTTGGAAAATATTTCCGGATTTTCCCGAGCGTTCCCAAGGGCGGGCATAGGGAGGGCACAGGGATGACATGCCTATGGAAAGCTTTCCCAAGGGTTGCAGATCTGTAGGGGCAGTTCTCGTTGTTAATCGCTGAAAAATCGTTCCGAGTAACTGATATTGAGTTCCATGCCAGCGAGGACCGATAATTTGCGATAGAATGGCGATTCACGATGTTCTCTGTCAAATGCTTAGTAGCTTCCATCCAGACCAGATCCCCGACCCGAAAGGCCTTCTGTGTATGCCTTTGATCAAACTGTGTTCGTTGT
Source organism: Cymbomonas tetramitiformis (assembly GCA_001247695.2). Classification (NCBI taxonomy): domain Eukaryota; kingdom Viridiplantae; phylum Chlorophyta; class Pyramimonadophyceae; order Pyramimonadales; family Pyramimonadaceae; genus Cymbomonas; species Cymbomonas tetramitiformis. The sequence goes on along the minus strand of LGRX02025067.1, from coordinate 15,118 downwards.
CGTTGCTACGTCAGTTCCAGTTTAGTACGCGCATCCGCTAACTGAGCCGCAAACTTACTAGCCATCTCATGTGCTGGGCCTTCGCCACCTTTCCTCGTGGATATAGCGTTCCCGCAGCTGCATGAAATAACAGGTCCAACTGTGACATTGGGAAATGTCCCAGCATCAGCTCAAATGGAGCGAACCCCGTCACATCGTCACATCACTGCGAGTGTCATTGATGGCAAATTCTACATTGGCACACCATTGATCCCAGTCTTCCGGATTGCTACCCACAAAGGAACGCAACACGTGACCACTTCCGCGACTAAGATGGGATGGATGTTGTACTGGCCCACGTCGGGTGGGACGATGGTCGGGTGCGGGGGGGGGTTGTTCGAACCAAATAATCATTACACGGTGCCTGAAACGCCGAATTGGCGCGAATTTATCAATTCCTGTGTTCTTGGCTACAGAAGCTTACATTGAAGCCGATTGCCACTGTGAAACCGGTTGCTTGAATTCACGAGCGCCATGCACGGCATTACTTCGTAAGCTTCAATGTTTTTAGAGGCAGTCTCTCGAGAATTTTCGCGCATGAGCGTCTCAAAGCCGAGCGTCAATGGCGCATACGCAAATTGCGGTATGCGCGATTTTGCCTTATAGTTGTTGTCGTGTAGCCGAACCTATTCGCAACTGATATGGCGAGCAATAGAAATGCATGTTCTATCCTAAACTTTGCGGCCAACGATAAGTGTTCGCGCCGTGTCTCTAAGCAGGCAGGTTGCAGCAACGCGCACTTGTTGCGCCAGCAACCTCCTTCTGATAACGACTGGCGACATCCACGCGGAGTTCCGACTTCAATAATACAAACTGATGAGCCGACGTTGCGGGATCAGAGAAAGAATGGCGTATCCGCTTTCTCGGCTTCGGACAGGCATTCTATCATCAATGTAGAGCGAAGATTGATAGTTGAGACAGACGGCGATGACGCTGCAAATAATCAACTCCCCGCGAAGTGGTTACCAAGGAGGAGCCGTTCAAAATCGGAAATAGCTGATGGTACGCATACACACGCTTATTATGAATTATCATATTAGTACGGTAGATGTTAATTGTGGACATAATGGCAACGCATGCGCTCTATAATAATGGCAATAATACGCTCGTCCGCGTAGCTACGCACAATCACATGCGCAACATGCAGAGAGTGCTCATTGTGTCAGTTGTGTGTGGCGACATGACGCGGTGTTGGTGATCGGATATGCTGCAGCCCAAGCGCATACCGCCAATAACATTGCAACGACTGCCATCGACACGGCTGCAGAGGTGCTGCATGAAAGGGAGCTTCGAAGTTCAGATCGTGCTACTTTCGAAGTGACGACTACCACACCGCGCAAACGACCACTGCTGATGGTAGTTGCATCAGATGTAAATGTGGAGGTGACATCTCCACATGACACTGCGACAACACTATCTGGTTACAAATAAGTTGGGGAGTATATAGCTCATACACAATGCGAGGCGATCAACGAAATGCTCTGGGTACAAACCTCAAGGTAAGCTCGTGCTCATGTGTGTGCCCATGTGCGCGCATGTGTGCTCATGTGTGTAAGTGTACACATTAGTATTCACTCTGGCTTACCACCACACATTGTGTGTAAGTGTATGCGTGTAGATGAAAATTGCAAAATACTTAAAATGTGTGTGTGTGTGTGTGTGTGTATGGACGAATGAATATTGTTGTGTGTTGCGGGCTGTGTGGCTTTAGCAGAATTTCTAAATTAAGCATGCTTGTATTTGCTATATTGTATACTTGTGTAGACTGCGATGTAGCAACTTTTCTAAAGTATGTATGCTTGGATTGAGTATGTATACTTGTATAGGCTGTGATATATCACAACGTATACTTGGATTGACTAGGTATACTATATTGCATATGCTGTAATATGCTGTGTGTCTTTAGTAGCAAATTTTCTAAATTATGTAGGCTTGGATTTACTATGTATATACTTGTATAGGCTGTATGGGTGATGTAGCAATTTTTCTAAATTAAGCATGCTTGGATTTTCTGTGTATACTATATTGTATAGGTTGTATTATGTTGTGCGGCTTTAGCAACATTTTTTAATTAGAAGTGTGGTTAATAAACGATTTGCTATGTAACTATACTACTTGTATATACAGCCTATATACAAGATAGTATGCATAGCAAATTCAAGCATACACACGTTAGTATATACAACCTACTAATATACAAATGTACATAGCAATTCCGAGCATGCCTAATTTAGACAAGTTGCTAAAGCCACACAGCCTGCACACAAAGCCTGCACACACACACACACACACCCACACACCCGCACACAACAATATGCATTCATTCATACACATGCACAAGCATGTTCACACGCGCGTGTGTGCGCGCGCACACACACACATTGCACAAAACAATGTTGATTACTTAAATCATTTTGTTGGGTTTTGATGAAGTCTAGAATCACGTTGCCAACAAATATAGATAGAAAATTCTCCGGGGGCAAGTTGCCTAATATTGATGCAGTGATGTTCACAATGATAATTATGCCACAGCCTATACAATTCATGTACGCATAGCAAATCCGAGCATGCATAATATATGAAACATGCTAAAACCACACAGGCCGCACCACACATACACACATAACAATATTTATCCATCCAGGATACAAGCAAATGCATGAGTGTGGTCACACACACACACACACGCACACACACACGCACATGGCACCCTATTGGGGAAAATAATGTTCATTATGTTGGGTTGTCGTTGCATTGCCTCTCTCTCTCCCACTCTCTGTTCTGAATATATACATATATACATATATTCTGAATACACCTTGTTGTGCAGCGATCGGATCGCAACATTAACACAAGGGCACAAAAAAATATATAAGGGCACACGTATATACACATATGTGTGTGTGTGTGTGTGTGAAATTATCTGGGGGCAAGTTGCATAATAATGATGACGTTATGTTCACAACAATAATAATCAAGATTATTTTGCTCATTCATATTTTTCGTTCTTGAATTGGGACTTGTTGTTGTGTCGTAGGATATCATTGCCACGTCAGTGCCCACAAACTCAACTAGATGGCAAGCCTGCGCCTTTGCTAATCAAGAGCCATAAATTGTGCAAGCAAGAGACAGCCCAGATGCGGCGAGAGAAGGCGGAGTTGCGTGATCAGCGCGGTGCCAACACTTCAGATGGCGGTGGGACACATTCAGCAATCGCGCTTCATCGGAAAACAGCGCGTGCACTTTTGAGACAATCTCTCGAAGCATGTGCAAATGATCAATTGCTGGCGAAGAGTTGCAACTCTTAGACTCTGAAGTCCAATTATTTCTGTCTCGGATCTACTATAGTAGGGTGCGTCGCCCCGGACAAGCGGGTGTTGATGCCGCAAGAGATCATACTGTAATCAAGAGGGTGGAGATGATGCTGACATAAACTCAGTGGCTGCACTGCCATCTGTTGCGTGTGGCCGAGGCATGGGGCAAGGAGGAGCTGCATCAGTTGCGGCTGCACCACAACCTGTCGCTCGTGGACGAGGCAAGGGCCGAGGAGAAGTTGTATCGTCATCAACGGCGGTACCGCGAGCTGCTGCTCGTGGCCGAGGCAAGGGGCGAGGGAGAGCTGCATCATCTGCGGCTGCACAACCACATGTTGCTCGTGGACGAGGCAAAGGGCGAGGAGAAACTACATCATCTGCGGCCACACCGCAAGCTGCTGCTCGTGGCCGAGGCAACACGAGGAAAGTTTGATCCGCGGCACGAGTATATATCATGCACTTGTAGACCATATCATCGAGAGTAGAGCAAAAGTGGCAACAAGTATGTGACATAGACACACTCAATGTGAACACACCGAGGTCGATTATGCTGCTATGCTAGCGAGGAGCGAGAACATAAAATGTGTTTTATGTTATACACCCATGGATGTGAGATGGGCGATCCAATATCTCACGTCATGACATCCTGCCATAAATAATGCTATGATGAGTAGTAAGCATTTCAACATAGTTTGGTATCTTCATTGATGGATAGATTGTGACGAATTCCTCTGATTGCTTGATGAGATGAATATTTTTATAATCACCGCTGCACAAATAATGAACGAGTGGCCATCCGCTTCAGCCTGTCTGATCTGATTAAGTACGCGTCTACGCGATTGTGTGAATATGGGAAGATTTTAACATGCATAAATCATAACCACAAAGAACATCAATTCCCTATCCTCCGAGGTTTTCATCACACTCATAATAAAGGGCCCATTGCACGTTTACTTATTACGACGGCGAAAGCTGTGTGATGCCCGCTTGTAGCACCTCGGACCTCCGCTGCGGGGAGAGCAACGCGGTAATGCTCATATCGACGCAGCCGATGCAAAATTAACATGCAATGCATGCAGTGAACAAAATTTCCGGTGGAATGACACCGATCCGCATCCGATGCCATCACGAGGCCGCCGCGAGGGCGACATGCGTATAGAGCATACACAACTCATGTCGTCTCATCTCCACTATCCTCCATCTCGGAGTTGCCACCACCAACATGAAAGTTGGTTCTAAAAAATGCTAGACCATGCCTCGAGCCGGGCCAAGCGGCACAGCACGCGCCTGCTTCCGGGCTCTGACACCAGGTAATATGCCAGAACCTTGGCATACGGGCGCCCCGGAGGCAGCCATATTCCACTTGGTAGATCCCTCAAACCCACATCGCAGATAGAAACGTAGTAGGATACTGTTACGGCTAAACCTACAAGCGCCGCGATATATTATCAATATACAAAAGTAACACTGCAAAGTTGAACAGCCATGCAAGTGTACGTATGAGCGGAATTTTGTGAGTGCAGTCTCCGTAGAAGATCTGCTGAAGCACAACGCTTCCTCACTTTTATACCTACGTCACCCATCATCTTAGATGGTACCGCCATTGGGTTGTGAACCCGAGACGTAGGTTGAACGACCAGCATGGTAGTAACGACTAGTTCGTTCATGTTGCACATGCGAGTTCTGCTCATGCTGAAAGCTAAAGATGGTTCTTGGTTTGTTTCCAAGATGTATCTTTGCTTTGCCATCTTCGAGTTCAATCATACGAACTCTCGATGACAGGGATGCCTGATGATATGACATAATCATCGACATGTACAGTCATCGTCGACCGTACTGACGACTGTCATAAATGTATGACGCGACTCGACCTGTACAGTCATGATCGACCATACTGTCGACTGTCATAATAATATATGACATGACCGACTGTCATAATAATATATGACATGGCATGACATGACATGACATGGTATGACATGTATGACAGGTATGACACGTATGACATGTATGACACATATGTCATCGGTCATAACCCTGACAGATCTCCCCTCTTAAGAGAGTTGTGACCTCACAACGGGCATACCTTTTGTATATGTCTTTGATGTCTTTGTTGTTGTCGCTTCTTGCTGGTACCAGTCTTCTTACACCGATTTGAGGCGTCCCTCATGGTGTTTTTAGGTTATTGGGGGGAACTGTGTCCACTTTAGTCCCTCACCTTAGGCATTTAGCCATACAGTCCTTAGGATGTAGCCCACCTTTCCGGAAATCGTATCGTTGAGTGACGTTCCAAGGTTCAATGAAGAGCGTTTTCGCGGTACAATCCTACGCTGGATTACTGATTGATCCACACGTTATCATGTATGTGCTAGACGATTCAAAGCATCCGAAGTCTACGTTACGGATTATTTGCGCTAGCCGTCGTCGCCTTGCGCGATCGATGATCCCACGATTATAACGAATTATATTCGAACGATTCTCGGCCTGATATAGTGCACCCAACTCTTCCTCCCCTCCTTAAGCTACTTTGGAGGATCCTAGGCGGTGATGGGGAGCCCGATTTCGATAATAAACGAACAAAGGGGCTTGTTTTAATGCAAACGGAGCGGCCCTGCTTAACGGAATTGGACTTATAATCCTTAACCGGTCTGCTCAACTCCTCAATATTTTGTCCAGTACGCACGCTTTGACGAACATCTATCGCGATGAGTGAGAATGAATTCGCCACGTACTAATGTGAAATTTATTTAGTCATGTTTGTCAAGCACAACTTAGGGTCACAACTCCTTCTACCTCAGTCATTATCTCCGGTAGCTTCGGATGACTGGCCAAGAATCCGATGACAAACCACGGTTTTGGCAAAGGTAGCATTTAGCAGTTTTTATTTATCCAGAGATATGATATCTCGCATGTGTGCGTATCTGTGCAAGGGTATGATTTTGAACAAGGCTCACTACACCTTTAGCAAGGAAGGATCAATTCCTGCTCCTGCCATATCAATTTGATGCAGGGTAAAAAATGTTAGGGATATAACCCTGCAGTTCTCGGGGTGCAGCCCATTGCACCGAAGGTGCATCGCAGTCTTTGGCATGCAGCCCTGCAGTTCTTGGGATGCAGCCCTGCAGTTCTTGGGATGCAGCCCTGATATATATATGTGACCGATGGACGAAAACCTCTTGGGTACATGTTTCCATGGCCTGATTTTTATATGGTCGGCAATTTTTGGCAAAAGTCATTGGCTATCAGCTTTTGACTCAGAAGCCACAATGTTATAGAAGCTGCGACCTATTGTGATCATATGCGGCAGTTATGCCTTCAGCATACGTAGACAATATGATTATATGTGGAACTTATAATCCCACTTAAGTTGCATCATGATAAATTTATCCAGGTGTTGACAAATGTTCAGGATTTGATAAGGGGTTGACGCCCCACAAGCCAAAGGTCACTGTCTCATAAGGCTCGCCTCAAGTGTGCGGCTTTGAGGATTAGCGTCCTGGCGAGGCACAGTCATGATGCTTCCTAGTCCATAATGGAACTGGAAATGAGAATGCTCAAGATATCCGAAGACAGGAAGGCTTTTGGTTGGCCAGAATTACTGTCAAGATGCTTAACTTGATGGAATGGCATTCGGATACAAACTGTGCAACCATGCATGTGATTTATGCATTGGTGTATGACTTTGATGAATTGTCTCTTGTCGTGAACCTGGAAGGAATGACGGGCAAATAGCTAGAGGGGCGGATTTACTCACTCGGCTTTTCTGTTATGGAATTCGATGCCTGATGGCACAACTAGCAATCCTTTGCTCAGATGCTTTCCTTAAGACATTGGCAACAACTTGTGTGCCAGCTTCTCTAGATTTGGGGAGAAACCATGGATCAACAATTCATCAATCAAAACACATGTATCAAGGTTGATTCATCGAATCCTTCAACTCTTGAATTTCGACAATCAGCATCTCAGGCTGTTGACGTCAAAGTGATGGTCGTATGCTTACAATATAGCTTATTCACCTTTGAAAAACCATCGTTCTCCAGTATCAGTGCCCTTCATATAATATGATAGAGCCGGAGAAATATGCATCTATGATTTCTTCATAATGAACTTCATGTGTTAGTAAGTCAAATAAGACTTCATTTGATATTTCAATCGGCATGATGTACCGTGTCATCAATTTTATGGCTGCTATACACAGATGCTGGAACTTTTGATAAGATCTTTAATTTTCCAAGCAAAATCACAATGATGTAAGGTGTGGGAGCTGTATGAAAATGAATGAATCTATACTCTTCCTCCCCCTCGCAAAAAGAGATGTATCAAACCAATCAGATGGTGATGGAGGATGTTATTCAATCATTATGTTATGTGAAAAATGATTTGATAGAGAATCAGACTGAGATTACTCATCGAATGCTTTAGAGGTAACAATGTCAATCTGAACATTGATTCTCTCTACGTCATATTGGCAATATGCCTGACGTTTTTGAGTGTGGCAAATGCCAGATGATGTCAAATGCAGTCGTTGGGTTGCAGCCCACATACTTTGTCAGTTTAGGGTCAATATAGTGTACCCAATTTTAGACAATGGTTCTGGAAAATGATTGTCATGATGAACAAAGAATTCAGTGATGGTACCGAAGTTAACTTTGGTATCGAAGCTAATGGAGAGTCGATCAAGAAGTGTCCGTAATGACAACAAATTACTACGAGTTATATTTTCGTAGTTGATGGATGGCTGACATGTCATTTCATTATGAATAGAACATGGCATTGCCTAGTGATATGTGTATATTCTTCAGCACATGATCACTTATCTCAATAGTGCCCATTTTATTTTTGGGCAAACACTATTCAGAGACTTGTTATGATAAAGAAGTATGAATGGTGAATGTGTCATTTCAATCCGATAGAATTGTGAGTTGTTTTATGACTATAAAATTTCTGTCACTTTCCAGAATGAGGATGAACTGTGCTTGGAGACCGTATGCAGATTGCGGGTTTTCCAAGACTTCGTGGCCTAATGGATGAGGCAACAAATTTCTAAACATTCCAGAATGAACTTTCAAAGAGTTTTCATTTCTTAATGAAGCATGCTTGTCTTATGTGCCAAAATGTTATGAAATTACAAATATGGTGTCAATCTATATGTGGATGGTTTATACCATTGTATGCTATTCCACAATAAGCAATGATGTCAGAGTGAAAACTTTGGACAATTGCAACTCAGTACAACCCCGAGTGCATTCAAGTCCATTTGAATGTTCAGAATCTGAATCTAATGTACTTTTCTAGCTAGAGCTACCATTGACTATCCAACATCCACTGAGGACATTGTTTCTTACGTCTTTTGGCATCACGCTCAGCGTTTTTCTTATTTTGCAAGCGCCTCTTTGCTACTGCTACATCCGGAACGTTGTACCGGCTACGAAACTTGCTGGTAACTTCATCTTCTGAGCTTTCTTCATCCAAAAGCAAAACTGGCTTCAACATGTCTTGTTCTTTCATCGAGGACGAATCACACAGGGATGCAGCAGACCTGTAGCATGAGAAGAAAATAAATAGCAAGAAAGTCACTATGCAAAATCACCACTGAAGGAGATGACTTTCATCATAGGATGGTATATTGGTTGTTTCATATGACACATAGAAGATATGAATAATTCGTAGAGAATTTTGGGATAAACATCCTGGATTGGCTGTGCTTGATTGCTCTATGCCCAAGAATGACCGAAGAGATTGCTTGCCACTTTTCAGCCATATAGCGTAGAGGCTGTTTAACAACGGTTGGGACCATAAGCTAAATAGCTATGCAGCTATGTCGGAGGCTGAATAGCCATGATTGCACAGACTCTGTCTTTTATGATGAATAGACCTTTGAGAAATGGTGTCTAAAAAATCAATTGACAACAACTCAACCTTTTGGTATGATGCAGAGCTGATGATCTTTGTTGCACTTCAATTGTTTAATGTGCACTAATGAAATGTCTCGTGATATATAATCTCACAGAATAGGTTTTGCTCAATGGCGATATGATCAGATATGTAATGATCAATGAAGACAAGATGGTTGGTATGGCTCATTCAGTAGGCATAATTACCTCAAAGAGATGCCAATACACGGATACATATCAAGACATAAGGGCAATAGGCTTATTGTATAGCCTTCAAAGTAGCTAACATTTATGCTGCATTGGTCAGCTCAATGGCTTTGACCTTTTTAGGTGTTGTACTCAGGCTGTAGCCTGCATATTGCATTGAGTACTCTTGACACCTTTAATGATACAATCAGATGATATGTATGAAATATCAAGAATGGTTGCCCTTTTTCAATGATCATCGGTGGCAGAGGCTATAGTGCTTGCACCGTGTCAATATACAATTCTTGTCTGGATACATGCTAGACTGGATGTATACAATGTCTAGGTCTTCAAAATCAAGCTCATATGTATGTCATGGCTGATGACCTTAGAAATGTTTGATACAAATATGTGTCAACTTCATGGAGTTCTGCATGGTTTGACTGTATATAGTCAGGCTTACCAAAGCAAAAACGATGATGCAACTTAATTGTTTTATTTTATTATTTGTCTTTTATTATTTATTTGGTTTTTAGTTGTATTTTTAGCTTACCATCTTCCCCCCTCAAGGAAGTGTATTGCTAGGCGGTTGTCAAGCGCCGTTTAAATACAACAGAGGTCCGACCTCTATGTGATGACGTGAAAGCTTACTATGAAGCTGGATAGCAGTTCTCGGGATGCAGCCCATGGCACCGAAGATGCATCGCAGTCTTTGGGATGCAGCCCGAATCCACGTCATCGGCGTGGGTCATATAGTGCCCATGCATGTGCTGTATAAAATACAACACTACCCTCCAGCAGCGAAGTGGTTTGCTATTACCATTATCGTATGCTGTGGGATGTCAATATATGATCAGAGAGCATGGATATATATATATGTACCATGTTTGTCAATATCGGAGAGACTATGTCTTCTTTAAAATCCTCATGACTATATATATAATGGTGGTATACTGATGTCAACACCTTCTCTCTGAGTGATTCATTGATTTCAGATGTGATGTCGTGGCAAAAAAATATATGTCCACGTCATTGGCACAAGTCATGGTGTGTCCATGCATACACGATCTTAGCGCAGGTCACAATACAGTGCCCGAGCATACGCGATTTTAGCGTAGGTCACATTGTGCCTCTGTTTATTACATCTGATAATATATGTTACTCATCTTTGTGAGTCTAGACAACATTGTGCTGATTGCAATGCTTTCTCTGGTGACTTATATATCACAGATTATACCAATGTGGTGATCAGTCCAGTGCAATATTTTGTCACCGGAATGTACAGGGATTGTGAATGATTGCAATCCAGCTGGAGAATAATCTCAACAGCTTATTCTGTACTAATGAATTCATCGGAGTTATACTTATTTCGACGATTCAAAAACCCGCATGTCATTGTAGTGACGACATCTCATATGAATATATAGGGTTTTTATCAGAATGCTTTTATGTGATGTCAACATTTATGAACAATTCTCTTGCATCTTAGGATCAAAGGAGTTACGCTTGGAAGGTCTTGCATGATGGTCACCAACAGTTATCAGCTGTTATTCAGGTGCCAAATTCTGCCTTCAGCACTGGGACTACATCAACCAGTCTTACAGCGATGCACTTGTCCTTCCCACTCTTATATACGGCTATAGTGCCAAAGTGCATCAGGTGGGATATATATATATATATATATATACATTATATAACTATCATCTTCTGATCCAGGAAATGCAATTAAGCATGGTATCAGGTTATATGTTATGTATATAGTTCAGCATTCCAAACTTACTCGAGAATGTAAATGCTGAGCAAGAGTCAACTTATAGTCATTGGGATATAGTTTCCCATCCGAGTTTACACTTTATTAGTGATGGTGGATTTAACGTTGTACAGATTTCAACGTTGTTTGTGGATGCAGTGATTTTATCAAAAGCAATCCATCAGAAATCACCAGATCGGAATATGAAATGGATATGTGTGAATCCTATCCACCTTCTTCCCCCCTTGAGGAAGTGTGAATACATAGGCAGTCAGTTGTTTATATACCTTATAGCTTATATTTATAGCTTGCAGTCCTTATAGAAAGCAGCTCATACAGTTTTAGGGTTGCAGCCCTACAGTCCTTGGGTTGTAGCCCTGCAGTTTTTGGGTTGTTGCCCACAGTATTATCATGTCTGTGATGATTTAGCATGATATAATAATGCCAAAAAACGAAGTTTTTCGAAATAAAACTGGCATTTTAGGGCATATGTGGTTACAGTGGCCCTGTTACTCAATATGGTGTTTAGGGTGTCACTTGATATCAGTAACCCTAATACAGGTAAAAAGTAAGCAGTATGATGTTTTTGCAAAGATTTTTAAGCAAAACTGCATTTAATACCTACATAAATGTAAGGTGGTTTTCAGGAGGTACGTTACACCCCTGTTACACACATTTAATTTTAGGGTTGTTACAGGGCGTTACACATGCTGCATAAATCAAGGATTGTTATTTGATATATAAATATTCATTTTAGTAAAAAAAATCAATCCAAAATTTTTAAAATGTTGTTTTACGTATTTAACGTAGAGCATTTTGAGCGATTTATTGCCATAGCAATAGCGTTACCCATATATATTCAACACCTAATATTTTAGGGTGTCACACTGATATGACATGTGTCATTATGATTTTCTGATACCTTAATAGGTATAAAATCATAATCTTACATAAAATGGGCGCACATTTTTCATTTTGGAATTAAACGTGGAGCTTTTTCACCCATTTTACAGCTTTTTTCAGCTGTCTGAAATATTGCTGTGGTGACATATTTCAGTGTAAATGTGAAATGTAAGTACAGAATCATTACAAGGAACTTCACTTTTGCATATGACATTTTTTCATAGCAAATAAGTGAGTTGTGCTGTATATCAACATTTACAGTTGACAGCATTCTGGGGTTTACTGATTTAAACCCATGCACAGCAAATGTACTTTTCTGGTTATGTATATATTAATCAACTTAAGAGGAAACAGCCACTTTAGCGATATTTCTCAACCTATGATTTGTTTGAGCATAGGTCTGTGCTCTTAAGATTTATCAAAGTGATATATCTCATTTGGAACAAATCTGGACTTTGCTGGATACAATCACAGCAACTTCACACAACACATTTATGTGTGTGTGAATGTCCTTTATACTATTGTCAGAAATCATATGAAAACTGATCTGTATGTTACATGCAAATTGAGCTGATCAATTCTGAATCAACTATCATAATGCAATGTACTTGTTGTAGTTGCTCCAGCTGATATATGAGACGAATGGACAATGCTCAGCAGTGACCAGCTGCTTATTTGAGCATTGTATAATGCCTTCGGGTCTGGAGATATTCTCCATCCAGCCCTTCAGCATGGTTTCTTATCCTGTTCCCTTATGTATCGCCATCACTGACACTTCCACGCACATGTGTTTGGAAGTGGGATCCATATCATCATACATAATATAGTTAATTTATTCACTTTGAGTCAGTGAATCTTAACATGCATGATGAATGCTTGGTGATGTGCAGTGTATGGTACTACTGATTAGTACCTAGTGTGTGTGTTCACTTTTATACACTTACAAGAAGATAAGTTCTGGATATTTCAACATTCCCAAACAGTTTATCATGCAGGATGATAATCAGCATACCATGTAGTGAATGAATCTAGCATGATATATATCAGGTTAGGGGTTGTTGTAGTCCTGAGATCATCTCATTCACAATAATGCGTTGCTGGTTTATTTCACATATAGTTCCGGTGAGCAATCCTTTCAGTGATCCACAATAGAACGATATGTGGTCCGAAGAGTATCTCGACTCCACCGGATCATAACGAGCTAATTATTGTGTTGAGATCATTGAATAGGCACCTTACACTATATGGGTTCGAATATAGTTAACATGCACAGCAAGTATGCTTATGTGCATGTCTGGTGCATTGTAATATAATGTCACATATTCCAGTTGCTAACGTGATCAGGCTGGTTTATACATAACATCTGCTAACGTGATGCATACACAACTTACAATATTGCAGTCACTCAGTATAGAATGTATACATGGTGTAATGCTGCATGTTGGTGCGTGCTGCATGCTGGTGTGTGCTGCATATACTCATGTGCTGCATGTTGGTATATAATGCAATCATTGCAAGCTCGGTATATACATCTTTTGCACACTATATTGCAATAAGCATACAAATGCTGACGGTTTGAAATATTTCTGCAGTCATCAATATGTGGTGTGAAATGCTGCAGTATAGTAATCATGTGTCCGTCATGCATCCATCCAAAATATCCCTGCGAGTATACAATTATTCTGCAAAGGATATTGACGCGCGCAACATGGCATATGTACGGATGGCGGACACTGTAGACAAATGAATGTCTCGCTGCATGTAGATACATCAGGAATCATGCGCCCTAAAATCGTGCGTTTATTGCATCCGATGAAATCATGGCAGGTGCACATCGCGCTGACGAGCTAAAAATCATCGTACGAGCGGATTATTGTATACGATTCAAGCAGATCATTTGCGAAAATCGATGTTGCCAATTATTTCACAAAGTATCTCATTGTCGCCGGTGTATTGTCGCATAAATGAATGCGATCGCGCTGTTTAAAAAAATTTCGTACGTCCATTCGCAGCTGACTGACGCTCATTTTTCACTAGCGCATCTGCATCTCGCAAACCGTGACAATCCTGCGAATTTTGACATCATATGTATACGATCCGTATACTGTGCGCACACCTTGTCGCTTATAGTATTAAGACGATTTCTCTGCGAATGCTGTCAGCTGCGGATATGTTCGCGATGATCAATCCTCGCGCAATCCGTATGCTGTCGATATTCGAGCGTATTTATTATTCGGTTTGCGGATATTCAGTATAACTGCGAGCGTTGTTGCTTGTATGCGCGAACCTGCAACCTGCGAACAATGTGATATATACAATATCTAACGCTGCACTCACTTGAGTTCTCGTGTTCGTGCCTTGACGAGTTTAGAATACCATTGTTACGGCTAAACCTACAAGCGCCGCGATATATTATCAATATACAAAAGTAACACTGCAAAGTTGAACAGCAATGCAAGTGTACGTATGAGCGGAATTTTGTGAGTGCAGTCTCCGTAGAAGATCTGCTGAAGCACAACGCTTCCTCACTTTTATACCTACGTCACCCATCATCTTAGATGGTACCACCATTGGGTTGTGAACCCGAGACGTAGGTTGAACGACCAGCATGGTAGTAACGACTAGTTCGTTCATGCTGCACATGCGAGTTCTGCGCATGCTGAAAGCTAAAGATGGATCTTGGTTTGTTTCCAAGATGTATCTTTGCTTTGCCATCTTCGAGTTCAATCATACGAACTCTCGATGACAGGGATGCCTGATGATATGACATAATCATCTGGCGACATGTACAGTCATCGTCGACCGTACTGACGACTATCATAAATGTATGACGCGACTCGACCTGTACAGTCATGATCGACCATACTGTCGACTGTCATAATAATATATGACATGACCGACTGTCATAATAATATATGACATGACATGACATGACATGACATGGTATGACATGTATGACACGTATGACACGTATGACATGTATGACACATATGTCATCGGTCATAACCCTGACAGATACCCGTTTCTCAGCT
>LGRX02025065.1:0-12657 GCA_001247695.2 Cymbomonas tetramitiformis | reverse complement strand
TGCCTAGCATGCATGATGCAATGCATCTGGCCAATGCGGGCCTCAATGCACGTGAACACATCTCGATGGAATACTTGCGGCTCTCAGCAATTCGACATCAAGCGATCTGGTTGATGTACCGAGCGATGTGCATGCAGTGTCATTGACTTATGTCACACGTGTCACTGTGTCATAGTACCATATATTATGCATATATATATACATGCATTAGCTGGAGCATACAGCCTTAATTCGAGCAGGGTTGATAATTTTGGTGCCACACATTGCAAAATTGCAACATAACCTGAGCAGTAGTAATTGATGATGACATATTCCAACGGTGTTATCATCGCCCCCTTATTCTCTTCTCCTTACACTCTGTTTAGTTTCCGCATTACAGTTCGATTCGTATTGGCATCGAAACGGTCTCTTTGATGTCAAATTTCCGGATTGTTACATTAAAATTGTAATCACCATGATGATGCATATATTCGTCATGGCGGTGTGGTGCAGAGCGCATTACATCACTCGTGGAAGTCCTTGTGCCCCTAACTTTGGAATGTTATCTCAAGCCGAACAACGTGACCTTGATCACTACAATACGGTACATCTATATGTATACGCGTAGTATTTTTTTATCATATATGGGGGACAAGCTATTATGATGCTACCTCAGTATCAGATGTGGCGCTCATCTCATCAGAGTGCAATGTAACCTCACTAGCAGTGCTCCCTGCATGTGTGCATGTGAACATGGTGTGTCAGTATGCAATATGTAGCTTTTATTATCATAGTTGTATAGTTTACGAGACTATCTTACAAGCGATACACTTTCTGAATTCAGCATTGTGATCATCAGATCGTGCAACCAAGACAGTTGCAATTATGCATTGCAGCGTTATGTATTGACACGAGGGCATGCAGCTTGACGATGGTTAACGCCACCGCCATGTGCCTAGCATGCATGATGCAATGCATCTGGCCAATGCGGCCCTCAATGCACGTGAACACATCTCGATGGAATACTTGCGGCTCTCAGCAATTCGACATCAAGCAATCTGGTTGATGCACTGAGCGATGTGCATGCAGTGTCATTGACTTATGTCACACGTGTCACTGTGTCACAGCGTACCATATATTATGCATATATATACATGCATTAGCTGGAGCATACAGCCTTAATTCGAGCAGGGTTGATAATTTTGGTGCCACACATTGCAAAATTGCAACATAACCTGAGCAGTAGTAATTGATGATGATATAGAGCGCATTACATCACTCGTGGAAGTCCTTGTGCCCCTAACTTTGGAATGTTATCTCAAGCCGAACAACGTGACCTTGATCACTACAATACGGTACATCTATATGTATACGCGTAGTATTTTTTTATCATATATGGGGGACAAGCTATTATGATGCTACCTCAGTATCAGATGTGGCGCTCATCTCATCAGAGTGCAATGTAACCTCACTAGCAGCGCTCCCTGCATGTGCGCATGTGAACATGGTGTGTCAGGATGCAATATATAGCTTTTATTATCATAGTTGTATAGTTTACGAGACTATCTTACAAGCGATACACTTTCTGAATTCAGCATTGTGATCATCAGATCGTGCAACCAAGACAGTTGCAATTATGCATTGCAGCGTTATGTATTGACACGAGGGCATGCAGCTTGACGATGGTTAACGCCACCGCCATGTGCCTAGCATGCATGATGCAATGCATCTGGCCAATGCGGCCCTCAATGCACGTGAACACATCTCGATGGAATACTTGCGGCTCTCAGCAATTCGACATCAAGCAACCTGGTTGATGCACTAAGCGATGTGCATGCAGTGTCATTGACTTATGTCACACGTGTCACTGTGTCACAGCGTACCATATATTATGCATATATATACATGCATTAGCTGGAGCATACAGCCTTAATTCGAGCAGGGTTGATAATTTTGGTGCCACACATTGCAAAATTGCAACATAACCTGAGCAGTAGTAATTGATGATGATATAGAGCGCATTACATCACTCGTGGAAGTCCTTGTGCCCCTAACTTTGGAATGTTATCTCAAGCCGAACAACGTGACCTTGATCACTACAATACGGTACATCTATATGTATACGCGTAGTATTTTTTTATCATATATGGGGGACAAGCTATTATGATGCTACCTCAGTATCAGATGTGGCGCTCATCTCATCAGAGTGCAATGTAACCTCACTAGCAGCGCTCCCTGCATGTGCGCATGTGAACATGGTGTGTCAGGATGCAATATATAGCTTTTATTATCATAGTTGTATAGTTTACGAGACTATCTTACAAGCGATACACTTTCTGAATTCAGCATTGTGATCATCAGATCGTGCAACCAAGACAGTTGCAATTATGCATTGCAGCGTTACGTATTGACACGAGGGCATGCAGCTTGACGATGGTTAACGCCACCGCCATGTGCCTAGCATGCATGATGCAATGCATCTGGCCAATGCGGCCCTCAATGCACGTGAACACATCTCGATGGAATACTTGCGGCTCTCAGCAATTCGACATCAAGCGATCTGGTTGATGCACTGAGCGATGTGCATGCAGTGTCATTGACTTATGTCACACGTGTCACTGTGTCATAGTACCATATATTATGCATATATATATACATGCATTAGCTGGAGCATACAGCCTTAATTCGAGCAGGGTTGATAATTTTGGTGCCACACATTGCAAAATTGCAACATAACCTGAGCAGTAGTAATTGATGATGATATAGAGCGCATTACATCACTCGTGGAAGTCCTTGTGCCCCTAACTTTGGAATGTTATCTCAAGCCGAACAACGTGACCTTGATCACTACAATACGGTACATCTATATGTATACGCGTAGTATTTTTTATCATATATGGGGGACAAGCTATTATGATGCTACCTCAGTATCAGATGTGGCGCTCATCTCATCAGAGTGCAATGTAACCTCACTAGCAGCGCTCCCTGCATGTGCGCATGTGAACATGGTGTGTCAGGATGCAATATATAGCTTTTATTATCATAGTTGTATAGTTTACGAGACTATCTTACAAGCGATACACTTTCTGAATTCAGCATTGTGATCATCAGATCGTGCAACCAAGACAGTTGCAATTATGCATTGCAGCGTTATGTATTGACACGAGGGCATGCAGCTTGACGATGGTTAACGCCACCGCCATGTGCCTAGCATGCATGATGCAATGCATCTGGCCAATGCGGCCCTCAATGCACGTGAACACATCTCGATGGAATACTTGCGGCTCTCAGCAATTCGACATCAAGCGATCTGGTTGATGCACTGAGCGATGTGCATGCAGTGTCATTGACTTATGTCACACGTGTCACTGTGTCACAGCGTACCATATATTATGCATATATATACATGCATTAGCTGGAGCATACAGCCTTAATTCGAGCAGGGTTGATAATTTTGGTGCCACACATTGCAAAATTGCAACATAACCTGAGCAGTAGTAATTGATGATGATATATTCCAACGGTGTTATCATCGCCTCCTTATTCTCTTCTCCTTACACTCTGTTTAGTTTCCGCATTACAGTTCGATTCGTATTGGCATCGAAACGGTCTCTTTGATGTCAAATTTCCGGATTGTTACATTAAAATTGTAATCACCATGATGATGCATATATTCGTCATGGCGGTGTGGTGCAGAGCGCATTACATCACTCGTGGAAGTCCTTGTGCCCCTAACTTTGGAATGTTATCTCAAGCCGAACAACGTGACCTTGATCACTACAATACGGTACATCTATATGTATACGCGTAGTATTTTTTTATCATATATGGGGGACAAGCTATTATGATGCTACCTCAGTATCAGATGTGGCGCTCATCTCATCAGAGTGCAATGTAACCTCACTAGCAGCGCTCCCTGCATGTGCGCATGTGAACATGGTGTGTCAGGATGCAATATATAGCTTTTATTATCATAGTTGTATAGTTTACGAGACTATCTTACAAGCGATACACTTTCTGAATTCAGCATTGTGATCATCAGATCGTGCAACCAAGACAGTTGCAATTATGCATTGCAGCGTTATGTATTGACACGAGGGCATGCAGCTTGACGATGGTTAACGCCACCGCCATGTGCCTAGCATGCATGATGCAATGCATCTGGCCAATGCGGCCCTCAATGCACGTGAACACATCTCGATGGAATACTTGCGGCTCTCAGCAATTCGACATCAAGCAATCTGGTTGATGCACTGAGCGATGTGCATGCAGTGTCATTGACTTATGTCACACGTGTCACTGTGTCACAGCGTACCATATATTATGCATATATATACATGCATTAGCTGGAGCATACAGCCTTAATTCGAGCAGGGTTGATAATTTTGGTGGGATAATTGTAATTGATGATGCATATATTCGTCATGGCGGTGTGGTGCAGAGCGCATTACATCACTCGTGGAAGTCCTTGTGCCCCTAACTTTGGAATGTTATCTCAAGCCGAACAACGTGACCTTGATCACTACAATACGGTACATCTATATGTATACGCGTAGTATTTTTTTATCATATATGGGGGACAAGCTATTATGATGCTACCTCAGTATCAGATGTGGCGCTCATCTCATCAGAGTGCAATGTAACCTCACTAGCAGAGCGCATGTACATCACTCATGGTGTGTGCAGGATAACTTATGGCTTTTATTCATCATAGTTGTATAGTTTAGCGAGCTACTATCTTCATCAAGTGCGATACACTTTCTGAATTGTAGCTTTTATTATCATAGTTGTATAGTTTACGAGACTATCTTACAAGCGATACACTTTCTGAATTCAGCATTGTGATCATCAGATCGTGCAACCAAGACAGTTGCAATTATGCATTGCAGCGTTATGTATTGACACGAGGGCATGCAGCTTGACGATGGTTAACGCCACCGCCATGTGCCTAGCATGCATGATGCAATGCATCTGGCCAATGCGGCCCTCAGTGCACGTAAACACATCTCGATGGAATACTTGCGGCTCTCAGCAATTCGACATCAAGCAATCTGGTTGATGCACTGAGCGATGTGCATGCAGTGTCATTGACTTATGTCACACGTGTCACAGTGTCACAGTACCATATATTATGCATATATATACATGCATTAGCTGGAGCATACAGCCTTAATTCGAGCAGGGTTGATAATTTTGGTGCCACACATTGCAAAATTGCAACATAACCTGAGCAGTAGTAATTGATGATGATATATTCCAACGGTGTTATCATCGCCTCCTTATTCTCTTCTCCTTACACTCTGTTTAGTTTCCGCATTACAGTTCGATTCGTATTGGCATCGAAACGGTCTCTTTGATGTCAAATTTCCGGATTGTTACATTAAAATTGTAATCACCATGATGATGCATATATTCGTCATGGCGGTGTGGTGCAGAGCGCATTACATCACTCGTGGAAGTCCTTGTGCCCCTAACTTTGGAATGTTATCTCAAGCCGAACAACGTGACCTTGATCACTACAATACGGTACATCTATATGTATACGCGTAGTATTTTTTTATCATATATGGGGGACAAGCTATTATGATGCTACCTCAGTATCAGATGTGGCGCTCATCTCATCAGAGTGCAATGTAACCTCACTAGCAGCGCTCCCTGCATGTGCGCATGCGAACATGGTGTGTCAGGATGCAATATGTAGCTTTTATTATCATAGTTGTATAGTTTACGAGACTATCTTACAAGCGATACACTTTCTGAATTCAGCATTGTGATCATCAGATCGTGCAACCAAGACAGTTGCAATTATGCATTGCAGCGTTATGTATTGACACGAGGGCATGCAGCTTGACGATGGTTAACGCCACCGCCATGTGCCTAGCATGCATGATGCAATGCATGCTAGGCAGGAGTGTCATTGACTTATGTCACACGTGTCCCTGTGTCATAGTACCATATATTATGCATATATATACATGCATTAGCTGGAGCATACAGCCTTAATTCGAGCAGGGTTGATAATTTTGGTGCCACACATTGCAAAATTGCAACATAACCTGAGCAGTAGTAATTGATGATGATATAGAGCGCATTACATCACTCGTGGAAGTCCTTGTGCCCCTAACTTTGGAATGTTATCTCAAGCCGAACAACGTGACCTTGATCACTACAATACGGTACATCTATATGTATACGCGTAGTATTTTTTTATCATATATGGGGGACAAGCTATTATGATGCTACCTCAGTATCAGATGTGGCGCTCATCTCATCAGAGTGCAATGTAACCTCACTAGCAGCGCTCCCTGCATGTGCGCATGTGAACATGGTGTGTCAGGATGCAATATATAGCTTTTATTATCATAGTTGTATAGTTTACGAGACTATCTTACAAGCGATACACTTTCTGAATTCAGCATTGTGATCATCAGATCGTGCAACCAAGACAGTTGCAATTATGCATTGCAGCGTTATGTATTGACACGAGGGCATGCAGCTTGACGATGGTTAACGCCACCGCCATGTGCCTAGCATGCATGATGCAATGCATCTGGCCAATGCGGCCCTCAATGCACGTGAACACATCTCGATGGAATACTTGCGGCTCTCAGCAATTCGACATCAAGCGATCTGGTTGATGCACTGAGCGATGTGCATGCAGTGTCATTGACTTATGTCACACGTGTCACTGTGTCACAGCGTACCATATATTATGCATATATATACATGCATTAGCTGGAGCATACAGCCTTAATTCGAGCAGGGTTGATAATTTTGGTGCCACACATTGCAAAATTGCAACATAACCTGAGCAGTAGTAATTGATGATGATATAGAGCGCATTACATCACTCGTGGAAGTCCTTGTGCCCCTAACTTTGGAATGTTATCTCAAGCCGAACAACGTGACCTTGATCACTACAATACGGTACATCTATATGTATACGCGTAGTATTTTTTTATCATATATGGGGGACAAGCTATTATGATGCTACCTCAGTATCAGATGTGGCGCTCATCTCATCAGAGTGCAATGTAACCTCACTAGCAGCGCTCCCTGCATGTGCGCATGTGAACATGGTGTGTCAGGATGCAATATATAGCTTTTATTATCATAGTTGTATAGTTTACGAGACTATCTTACAAGCGATACACTTTCTGAATTCAGCATTGTGATCATCAGATCGTGCAACCAAGACAGTTGCAATTATGCATTGCAGCGTTATGTATTGACACGAGGGCATGCAGCTTGACGATGGTTAACGCCACCGCCATGTGCCTAGCATGCATGATGCAATGCATCTGGCCAATGCGGCCCTCAATGCACGTGAACACATCTCGATGGAATACTTGCGGCTCTCAGCAATTCGACATCAAGCAATCTGGTTGATGCACTGAGCGATGTGCATGCAGTGTCATTGACTTATGTCACACGTGTCACTGTGTCACAGCGTACCATATATTATGCATATATATACATGCATTAGCTGGAGCATACAGCCTTAATTCGAGCAGGGTTGATAATTTTGGTGCCACACATTGCAAAATTGCAACATAACCTGAGCAGTAGTAATTGATGATGATATATTCCAACGGTGTTATCATCGCCTCCTTATTCTCTTCTCCTTACACTCTGTTTAGTTTCCGCATTACAGTTCGATTCGTATTGGCATCGAAACGGTCTCTTTGATGTCAAATTTCCGGATTGTTACATTAAAATTGTAATCACCATGATGATGCATATATTCGTCATGGCGGTGTGGTGCAGAGCGCATTACATCACTCGTGGAAGTCCTTGTGCCCCTAACTTTGGAATGTTATCTCAAGCCGAACAACGTGACCTTGATCACTACAATACGGTACATCTATATGTATACGCGTAGTATTTTTTTATCATATATGGGGGACAAGCTATTATGATGCTACCTCAGTATCAGATGTGGCGCTCATCTCATCAGAGTGCAATGTAACCTCACTAGCAGTGCTCCCTGCATGTGTGCATGTGAACATGGTGTGTCAGTATGCAATATGTAGCTTTTATTATCATAGTTGTATAGTTTACGAGACTATCTTACAAGCGATACACTTTCTGAATTCAGCATTGTGATCATCAGATCGTGCAACCAAGACAGTTGCAATTATGCATTGCAGCGTTATGTATTGACACGAGGGCATGCAGCTTGACGATGGTTAACGCCACCGCCATGTGCCTAGCATGCATGATGCAATGCATCTGGCCAATGCGGCCCTCAATGCACGTGAACACATCTCGATGGAATACTTGCGGCTCTCAGCAATTCGACATCAAGCAATCTGGTTGATGCACTGAGCGATGTGCATGCAGTGTCATTGACTTATGTCACACGTGTCACTGTGTCACAGTACCATATATTATGCATATATATACATGCATTAGCTGGAGCATACAGCCTTAATTCGAGCAGGGTTGATAATTTTGGTGCCACACATTGCAAAATTGCAACATAACCTGAGCAGTAGTAATTGATGATGATATAGAGCGCATTACATCACTCGTGGAAGTCCTTGTGCCCCTAACTTTGGAATGTTATCTCAAGCCGAACAACGTGACCTTGATCACTACAATACGGTACATCTATATGTATACGCGTAGTATTTTTTTATCATATATGGGGGACAAGCTATTATGATGCTACCTCAGTATCAGATGTGGCGCTCATCTCATCAGAGTGCAATGTAACCTCACTAGCAGCGCTCCCTGCATGTGCGCATGTGAACATGGTGTGTCAGGATGCAATATATAGCTTTTATTATCATAGTTGTATAGTTTACGAGACTATCTTACAAGCGATACACTTTCTGAATTCAGCATTGTGATCATCAGATCGTGCAACCAAGACAGTTGCAATTATGCATTGCAGCGTTATGTATTGACACGAGGGCATGCAGCTTGACGATGGTTAACGCCACCGCCATGTGCCTAGCATGCATGATGCAATGCATCTGGCCAATGCGGCCCTCAATGCACGTGAACACATCTCGATGGAATACTTGCGGCTCTCAGCAATTCGACATCAAGCAATCTGGTTGATGCACTGAGCGATGTGCATGCAGTGTCATTGACTTATGTCACACGTGTCACTGTGTCACAGCGTACCATATATTATGCATATATATACATGCATTAGCTGGAGCATACAGCCTTAATTCGAGCAGGGTTGATAATTTTGGTGCCACACATTGCAAAATTGCAACATAACCTGAGCAGTAGTAATTGATGATGATATATTCCAACGGTGTTATCATCGCCTCCTTATTCTCTTCTCCTTACACTCTGTTTAGTTTCCGCATTACAGTTCGATTCGTATTGGCATCGAAACGGTCTCTTTGATGTCAAATTTCCGGATTGTTACATTAAAATTGTAATCACCATGATGATGCATATATTCGTCATGGCGGTGTGGTGCAGAGCGCATTACATCACTCGTGGAAGTCCTTGTGCCCCTAACTTTGGAATGTTATCTCAAGCCGAACAACGTGACCTTGATCACTACAATACGGTACATCTATATGTATACGCGTAGTATTTTTTTATCATATATGGGGGACAAGCTATTATGATGCTACCTCAGTATCAGATGTGGCGCTCATCTCATCAGAGTGCAATGTAACCTCACTAGCAGCGCTCCCTGCATGTGCGCATGTGAACATGGTGTGTCAGTATGCAATATATAGCTTTTATTATCATAGTTGTATAGTTTACGAGACTATCTTACAAGCGATACACTTTCTGAATTCAGCATTGTGATCATCAGATCGTGCAACCAAGACAGTTGCAATTATGCATTGCAGCGTTATGTATTGACACGAGGGCATGCAGCTTGACGATGGTTAACGCCACCGCCATGTGCCTAGCATGCATGATGCAATGCATCTGGCCAATGCGGCCCTCAATGCACGTGAACACATCTCGATGGAATACTTGCGGCTCTCAGCAATTCGACATCAAGCAATCTGGTTGATGCACTGAGCGATGTGCATGCAGTGTCATTGACTTATGTCACACGTGTCACTGTGTCACAGTACCATATATTATGCATATATATACATGCATTATTAGGAGCATACAGCCTTAATTCGAGCAGGGTTGATAATTTTGGTGCCACACATTGCAAAATTGCAACATAACCTGAGCAGTAGTAATTGATGATGATATAGAGCGCATTACATCACTCGTGGAAGTCCTTGTGCCCCTAACTTTGGAATGTTATCTCAAGCCGAACAACGTGACCTTGATCACTACAATACGGTACATCTATATGTATACGCGTAGTATTTTTTTATCATATATGGGGGACAAGCTATTATGATGCTACCTCAGTATCAGATGTGGCGCTCATCTCATCAGAGTGCAATGTAACCTCACTAGCAGCGCTCCCTGCATGTGCGCATGTGAACATGGTGTGTCAGGATGCAATATATAGCTTTTATTATCATAGTTGTATAGTTTACGAGACTATCTTACAAGCGATACACTTTCTGAATTCAGCATTGTGATCATCAGATCGTGCAACCAAGACAGTTGCAATTATGCATTGCAGCGTTATGTATTGACACGAGGGCATGCAGCTTGACGATGGTTAACGCCACCGCCATGTGCCTAGCATGCATGATGCAATGCATCTGGCCAATGCGGCCCTCAATGCACGTGAACACATCTCGATGGAATACTTGCGGCTCTCAGCAATTCGACATCAAGCAATCTGGTTGATGCACTGAGCGATGTGCATGCAGTGTCATTGACTTATGTCACACGTGTCACTGTGTCACAGCGTACCATATATTATGCATATATATACATGCATTAGCTGGAGCATACAGCCTTAATTCGAGCAGGGTTGATAATTTTGGTGCCACACATTGCAAAATTGCAACATAACCTGAGCAGTAGTAATTGATGATGATATATTCCAACGGTGTTATCATCGCCTCCTTATTCTCTTCTCCTTACACTCTGTTTAGTTTCCGCATTACAGTTCGATTCGTATTGGCATCGAAACGGTCTCTTTGATGTCAAATTTCCGGATTGTTACATTAAAATTGTAATCACCATGATGATGCATATATTCGTCATGGCGGTGTGGTGCAGAGCGCATTACATCACTCGTGGAAGTCCTTGTGCCCCTAACTTTGGAATGTTATCTCAAGCCGAACAACGTGACCTTGATCACTACAATACGGTACATCTATATGTATACGCGTAGTATTTTTTTATCATATATGGGGGACAAGCTATTATGATGCTACCTCAGTATCAGATGTGGCGCTCATCTCATCAGAGTGCAATGTAACCTCACTAGCAGCGCTCCCTGCATGTGCGCATGTGAACATGGTGTGTCAGGATGCAATATATAGCTTTTATTATCATAGTTGTATAGTTTACGAGACTATCTTACAAGCGATACACTTTCTGAATTCAGCATTGTGATCATCAGATCGTGCAACCAAGACAGTTGCAATTATGCATTGCAGCGTTATGTATTGACACGAGGGCATGCAGCTTGACGATGGTTAACGCCACCGCCATGTGCCTAGCATGCATGATGCAATGCATCTGGCCAATGCGGCCCTCAATGCACGTGAACACATCTCGATGGAATACTTGCGGCTCTCAGCAATTCGACATCAAGCAACCTGGTTGATGCACTGAGCGATGTGCATGCAGTGTCATTGACTTATGTCACACGTGTCACTGTGTCACAGCGTACCATATATTATGCATATATATACATGCATTAGCTGGAGCATACAGCCTTAATTCGAGCAGGGTTGATAATTTTGGTGCCACACATTGCAAAATTGCAACATAACCTGAGCAGTAGTAATTGATGATGATATATTCCAACGGTGTTATCATCGCCTCCTTATTCTCTTCTCCTTACACTCTGTTTAGTTTCCGCATTACAGTTCGATTCGTATTGGCATCGAAACGGTCTCTTTGATGTCAAATTTCCGGATTGTTACATTAAAATTGTAATCACCATGATGATGCATATATTCGTCATGGCGGTGTGGTGCAGAGCGCATTACATCACTCGTGGAAGTCCTTGTGCCCCTAACTTTGGAATGTTATCTCAAGCCGAACAACGTGACCTTGATCACTACAATACGGTACATCTATATGTATACGCGTAGTATTTTTTTATCATATATGGGGGACAAGCTATTATGATGCTACCTCAGTATCAGATGTGGCGCTCATCTCATCAGAGTGCAATGTAACCTCACTAGCAGCGCTCCCTGCATGTGCGCATGTGAACATGGTGTGTCAGTATGCAATATATAGCTTTTATTATCATAGTTGTATAGTTTACGAGACTATCTTACAAGCGATACACTTTCTGAATTCAGCATTGTGATCATCAGATCGTGCAACCAAGACAGTTGCAATTATGCATTGCAGCGTTATGTATTGACACGAGGGCATGCAGCTTGACGATGGTTAACGCCACCGCCATGTGCCTAGCATGCATGATGCAATGCATCTGGCCAATGCGGCCCTCAATGCACGTGAACACATCTCGATGGAATACTTGCGGCTCTCAGCAATTCGACATCAAGCGATCTGGTTGATGCACTGAGCGATGTGCATGCAGTGTCATTGACTTATGTCACACGTGTCACAGTGTCACAGTACCAT
>LGRX02025063.1:32069-109932 GCA_001247695.2 Cymbomonas tetramitiformis | reverse complement strand
ATCCAAGTTGGCGAATATTGCTGGCTGGTCCCAAATCTCCGGTTTTCTTATTACCGAGTGATTACTGTATTCACTAAGAAGTTCCCCTTGCACTGACAGTTTGGCGAAGCCCCCGGCTCGTGCCCCAGCAACAGCGCCTACAACTTGGCGATCAAGGCGGCCAGCTTCGTCTTCTTCTGCACAAACTGCAGTCGCCGAATCTCCTTACCATCCTCGTCCATCTGTCCTGAGCCGCAAGTCTCGTAACAAGACCACGGCACTTGCGCCTCATGCTGCACCTCACTGTCACACACTTTGAAGTTGGCCAAGCCGCCACACTTCTCGCACCTCCCTCTCAAGCACTCCATGGCATGCTTATCCCCCACCCGCGGACACAACAAGCTCTCGGCGAAAGTTGATGTCGACCTCCCCGCCTTTGCAATAGTGCAAACCATTCCCGTGTTCCCCACCGCCTTTCGCCTATGCTCAGGTGTCCTTCGAACCCGTGGGCAACATGTCGCCGAAGTGCACGCACATGGTGAATGCACCGCCTCTCGGGCCTTGTCAAAACCCTCAAGGACCATTCTCATGTCTTCGTGGTACCTACAACAACAAGATATGTTGTCCTTCCTTCGCAGCCGCACAACATTATTGTGCGGCTTGCACACCCCTTGCTTCTCAAAGGAACGTTGCCCAATCTTGAGAGCGGGGTACTTGGCTTGAAACCTCCTATATATTACTAGTTGAGAGGCTTCCAACCAATGTTTGCTCACGAACTCCCTCGGTGTTCTCAAAGCACCGGTGTTCGATTGGGGTCACGTGCCAACACGACGTCCTTTTTGCAAGGACTAACTCGAGTGTTGTCCGGGTGCAACCAAAAAGCTCTAATAAGAGCACAAGTCGCCATTGTCAAGCATCGGGTAGACAATCTCCGTTCCGCAAGCATCACGCCCTCCCAAAGGCCACGACGCCCTCTCTCCTCAGTTCCCATGTGTGCCCCCTCCCTCAAGTTTGAATTTCCGACCACCCCAAGCGTTCCAACGCGTTGATGCACACCAAGCATCGTGCAAGCCGTACGCACCAAGTTATCCTCGGCCAAGTTGCTCCCAAATGCTGCAGCCGCTATCCCCCTCGTTAGACTAACGTTCGCACGTGTGTTTCGTCGTGCTAAGCGTGATAACGCGTCCCTCAAATTCGCCACAACACAATTCTTCACCGTCTCCACGCGCCGGTCACCTAACGACACCAATGCCGCTTTGCACTCCTTGTGAACCTCCGAACTCAAGCCCGCCGGAAGGGACTCGATATACGCCCTCACCGCACCCGCAATGCGGTGAGGGCTTCTCCCAAATGCCGTTCGCATCTTCTCGATCCACCAACCCTTATTCCCGCGCGTCAACTCCTCAAAACCGTCACTTACTTGCGGCAATTGACCTCTATGACGTTCGTGCGTTTCCTCATGCCCACCTTGCAACTCGTCTGACATTTCCACATCGTCACAAACCTCCTCTGAGTGAGCGTGATTAACATCACCTTGTCCTTTTGCCGATGTCCAGGCCTCGCACAACAAATCTATCTTCCCCACCAACGTGTCAAGCGTATCCATATCATCATCTTTCAGGGGCCACACTCCAAGAGGTATAATGCGAGCGGAATCTCCAACCTCTACGAGAAGGGGTAACAAGTCTATAAGAGCGGGAGGAATATCCCAATTCGGTCCCGGATTGTAGGCAGCGTCGGAGCCACACAACGCCAAGAAAACGCTCACTGCAAGCAGCGTAATGTGGAGAGTCGTACATAACACCCCAAATAGCCACGATCGTTGATCCCGCACGAGCGTGACGTTCAATAACCCTTCCCCGATATGCGTCCCTGTCACCAAACAATCTAGTAAGACACACGTAAACCCTTCCTTGACGCGAAGTCTCACAGCAGCACAATCACATGTGTATTGTACACACGTTTCGGGGTGTAGATATTCATACCGTTAAAGCTTGTGGGATTGGGGCGCCGCTTCGTGCTGCCACCCATATTCGCGCCCTCCTACACCGTTTGCTCCGATTCAAAGACATATCGCGTATGCATATCCATAGTAATATATACAAGTTTGTCTTTCTCTTCAAGCATTTTCACATACTTACTTCCACGAAATGCTTGGGCGGTTTTGTCCTCGATTCATACTGAGCTGACGTGACACGTGCATGAACATTTCTCGTATGTCGGATCCGATCCCAGATCCATCGACGTACGAGAAATGCTTGGGCGGTTTTGTCCTCGATTTATAATAAGCTGACGTCAAACGTGCATGAACATTTCTCGTATGTCGGATCCGATCCCAGATCCATCGACGTACGAGAAATGCTTGGGCGGTTTTGTCCTCGATTTATACTGAGCTGACGTCAAACGTGCATTAACTTTTCTCGTATGTCGGATCCGATCCCAGATCCATCGACGTACGAGAAATGCTTGGGCGGTTTTGTCCTCGATTTATACTGAGCTGACGTCAAACGTGCATGAACTTTTCTCGTATGTCGGATCCGATCCCAGATCCATCGACGTACCCGAAATGCTTGGGCGGTTTTGTCCTCGATTTATACTGAGCTGACGTCACACGTGCATGCACATTTCTCGTATGTCGGATCCGATCCCAGATCCATCGACGTACCCGAAATGCTTGGGCGGTTTTGTCCTCGATTTATACTGAGCTGACGTCACACATGCATGCACAGTTACTGCGTCTCAGCGCCCTAGTTGGTGCAAGCGAGCGGAAGCCATTCTTGAAGAACACTTCTTAGAGCTAGCACTTCGGAAACTGCAATGACCTCAAGAAACCGAGGCGGAAACAACGCGCCTGCCAGAACCCGTGGGTCGAAAGTGCCCCGAAACGCCCGTGAATTCCACCGCTGCCATGTCGTTGGATGCGAGAGTAAACTAGCTCCAGCGCTGACATGTAGGGTTTGCAATAGGAGCTATCACTTTAGTTGCTTGAATAAAAACTATCCGGCGGTGCAGTGTGGTGCATGTAAAGAGGTACTTCCGGAAGATAAGTGTCGCTATTGTGATAAGGGGGCTTTCGTTACACGATGCAAGGTGTGCGAGATTCGCTACCACCCAAAGTGTCAAGAGGGAAAAGGGCTAAAGAGAGATTTGTTTAACTGCGGTCGCAAGGAATGCGTCGAGCCTAGCGGAGGAAGATCGGAACCCACTGTCGTGAACATGCACCACATACAGGCGACGAAACGACTGGGGGAGCTGCCAGGTCCGAAGACCGCCGTGAGGAAAGCATTAAATTGGAATGCTTTCGATCGAACAATAGCATACGATAGATGCTATAAAGGGCATGAAGATGGTGAGCACCTTTTCGAATCACATGTTGGGAGAACCTATAGTCATGCGTATGGATAATGCCCGAAACCCTGCTTGTGTAAACGCGCATGGTTTTGGTGTGGTATGAATTAGGTGGGCTCGACGTGCCTCCTCCGCCCTCACCCCCACCGCCAGCACCTGAAGACTGCTGCTTCATCTGCGAGAAAGATGATGGACGTGGAGTGCACAAGTGCTCGCACTGCGGTGCGAGCTACCACAACGTGTGCCTTGTAGGCAAAGGCATTGAAGAGGTGAGCACCTGTGGTAGACCGGAGTGCATGACGAAGCGCACGGTCTACCCAACCTCGCAAGCGGAGAAAGACACTCTGGCAAAAGAAGGCGCCCTGCTGCTGGAAGGCGCGTCCCAGCAGAGTTTGCCGTGGCCACCGCCCCTTGAAGCGGCCACACCCCCCGAGGTTGGTGAGGGGGATGTGGAAGCGCCGTCGGGAGCGGAGCAACCCGCGGACGCTCCCGCCCCCACGAGCACGGAGGTTCTCGCGGCGGGAGAGCCCGCACCGGCGGAGGTGGTGTTGGCTCCGCCCCCAATCACGGGGAGCCCCGCGGCGGGAGAGCCCGCACCTGCGGAGGTGGTCGTGGAGGAGCCGCAATCGCAAAGGGTCCCGCGGCGGGAAAGCCCGCACCGGCGGAGGTGGTGTTGGCTCCGCCCCCAATCACGGGGAGCCCCGCGGCGGGAGAGCCCGCACCTGCGGAGGTGGTGGTGGAGGATGCCGCAATCACAAAGGGTCCCGCGGAGGGAGAGCCCGCACCGGCGGAGGTGGTAGTCGATCCGCCCCCAATCACGGGGAGCCCCGCGGCGGGAGAGCCCGCACCGGCGGAGGTGGTCGTGGAGCCGCCCGCTGCCGCGGATTGGCCGGGGTGGGCGAAGGCCACGTTGGAGCAACGTGTTGCTTTTTATCCCCGTTGGGTGCATCACCGTGATCTGCCGCGGTTAGCACCGGTGGTGTACGTGGCGGGGGATGGGGTGCATGGGAAGGAGGGGTACACGGAAAAGTCCAAGGGGCGTTTCGAGAGGGGATCCGTCGTGTATCACCAAGGGCACAAGGGCGCGTATATTGCGGGGACGATCTTGCACGTGAAAGACCGTGGGTGGTTCACCATATGCGGTGGGCCTATCCACGGCAGAAACGCCACCCCGCACCTTACGCACATCTTCAGGATGAACCGGCTCAACCAGGGGAGCACGGATAAGGCCCGTGGTGCCGCCCACTTCAAGACTGAAGAGGGGTCGGACATTGTGTACGAGTGCGCGAGAATCTTCTTCCCGAAGCTCCTCAACCTGCACAAGCACTACGGCTTGGAGAACGGTACGGCATTCTCTTTGTTTGTGTGAATCGGTACTCTTGCGGGGCGATGCTGAGCATGCTTGCGGTGAAATTGCGTTTGTCTAAGTGGTAGCCCCCAATTTCTTTTTGACAAGCTCGACGTCCGATTGTGGGCTCTTCACAGGTGTCTCTTTGCCTCCGATCGTGAGGCAATTGACGGCAAAGGATCTTCAGGGTGACATCTTCCCCTCGCCGAAGTACACGCAAGATGACTACGTCTTCGTGGACATGCTTGCTCGGTGGGGAGGGGGTGCGAATGCAGAGCCGCAGGGTGGTGCGTCGGCGATTGCCGTCCCGGCGGAGGACGAGGGCGAGGACCGACGTGGATACCGCCGGCACCCCACCGAGGAAGAAGTTGAGGAGCCAACTCGCGGGAGCCAACTCCCAGGGAAACCCGGCGGAGAGGTTGAGCCTCCCGCGGATACGGCAGCAGCCGGCGGGTAAGGTTGGTAGGGGCTTGAGCTTGGGTGGTGGTGGCCCGCAAACTTCAGCAAAGGGTCAAAAAAGGAGGAGATCCTCTGCTGGCAGCGGAAGCATGCCGGCCTCGGGGCGTGCGTCAACGAGGGGCGCGGCGCCGGCATCGTCGGCCCGCACTGTGGCCCCCCCTCAACCGCTTGTCGCTCTGTCGGAGGTTACCGAGGCGGCCCCACCGGTGAGGGGAATCACGGTGGAGGAGCTAACGGCGGTGTTAGCGAGGCAGGAGGAGGCGAGCCAGAAGATGCTGAAGCAGCAGGAGGCGCACTTCACCCAGCAGCTGAAGCTGTCTGAGGAACGCCAGCAGCGGGCCTTGGAGCGCCAAGTGGCGGACTTCATGGCAAGCCCAGGGGAAGATGCGCCCAGCGCGCCGACAGCGGAGGCACCACCTACCCTCCCCCCCCAGCAGCAAAGCCCTCAGCAGCAACCTCAGGCGGAGCCTCAGGCGGTGCCGATGCTCCAAGTAGGACAGGATGCGTCCCAGCCTCCGTTGTTGCCGCAAGCCTTCCAACCGCTGCAACCCCAGCCCTTCTTGCTCCAGCAACCCCAGACGCAGCAGTTGCAGCAGTTGCAGCAGTTGCAGCAGCTCCAGCAGCTCCAGCAGCTGCAGCAGCTCCAGCAGCTCCAGCAGCCCCAGCAGTTGCAACAGCTCCAGCAGCTCCAGCAGCCCCAGCAGTTGCAACAGCTCCAGCAGCTCCAGCAGCCCCAGCAGCTGCAACAGCTCCAGCAGCTCCAGCAGCTCCAGCAGTTGCAGCAGCTCCAGCAGCTCCAGCAGACCCAGCAGCTGCAACCCCTTCTCCTGCAAGCTCCCCAGACTTTGCAAATGCAGCAGTCCCAGCCCATGCTCCTTCAGCAACCACAGGCCCGACAGCTGCAGCTCCAGCAGCTCCAGCAGCTCCAGCAGCTCCAGCAGCTCCAGCAGCTCCAGCAGCTGCAGCCCACGCCATTGAATACCATGACCTCTGACTGGGTAGGGCCTCGGGCGTCTCGATAGAGGAGTTACAGTTTAGCATGCCACGATAGATAGGCGGTGAACTCCTAGGAATGTAGGCGATGCCCCCGTAGGGCATGCGCTTGTAGCTCCAGCACCCGCCACCCGGCAACTGCAAGTGCCCCAACTCCTGCAACTGCAATAATATGCGTATCATTAGGGCAAAGTGAAAGTATTCATGTGATGATGCATTGTGATGACTTCTCATAACTTGCAATGACTTCTAACATTTTGATTTCTAATATTGTATATCTCACGCGCCCGCGAGACATGCAATTTCTGATTTGCAACCATTTTACAGACGAAATTAGCTCCCCAGCACCCCGTGAAAATGACCCAATGTGAAATTTCGCTTCTCATTGCCTAGGTATGACCTCTAAATACTTATCACAACGTGTAATAACTTCCCCCTATCATTCGCATATCTCACGCGCCCGCAATATATGCAATTTCTGCTTTGCAGCCATTTTACAGACGAAATTAGCTCCCCAGCGCCCCGTGAATATGTCCCGATGTGAAATTTCTCTTCTCATTGCCTACGGATGACCTCTAAATACTTCTCACAACGTGTAATAACTTCCCCGTATCATTCGCATATCTCACGCGCCCGCAATATATGCAATTTCTGCTTTGCAGCCATTTTACAGACGAAATTAGCTCCCCAGCACCCCGTGAATATGTCCCGATGTGAAATTTCGCTTCTCATTGCCTACGGATGACCTCTAAATACTTCTCACAACGTGTAATAACTTCCCCGTATCATTTGCATATCTCACGCGCCCGCAAGATATGCAATTTCTGCTTTGCAGCCATTTTACAGACGAAATTAGCTCCCCAGCACCCCGTGAATATGTCCCGATGTGAAATTTCGCTTCTCATTGCCTACGGATGACCTCTAAATACTTCTCACCACGTCTAATAACTTCCCCGTATTATTTGCATATCTCACGCGCCCGCAAGATATGCAATGTATGTACGGCAGCCCATCCGCGACCTGTAAGCAGCCCTATGGCCACTACAATTATCAAAAATATAAAATATTGCCTCTAGATGATTTCTTTTAACCACTAAGTACTTCTTGAAACTTCTTGCGACTTCTAAATGTCATTTTCATCGATTATGCAATCCGGGCCCACCTAGCCGTGCTACATGCCCTGTATGCACTTAAGAGAAGTCTGAACAGTGCGCCGCGAGTGAGTTCGTCAAGTTCGTCGTGCAAGTTGGTCCAAGGCTCTTTCCAGTGCGTCTGCCCGCACGGCTACCAGGCTACGGCATGGAAGCGATTATTGGCGGAAAGGAGGTCATCGTCGGGTAATGCCAATATATTGACGAGTGTGACGGGTCAGTTTGCACGGGGAATGCAATGACCTGCACATATATGCCTGGTACTTACTATTGTGTTTGTAATAACAGCATCGCCGTGTATGGACACGAAAATGAGGGGTGCATCGCCATACGCAGATCACTACTCTCCTTGTCAGTGGGACATATCTTCAGCATTGCCGTCGGAACCTTCACCGGACTGGGCGCATTGTCATTTGTCATAATGGCGTACTCGCGGCGGTAATTCTTAATCGCGCTTACCGACTTTTTCACTCAACGACATCAGAAGGACCTGGGAGGCGATTACGATATAGTGCAATCCTGCGCGAGAAAGACACCGCAGCTGACACTTCAATTCCTGGGT
Organism: Cymbomonas tetramitiformis; assembly: GCA_001247695.2. Taxonomy (NCBI): domain Eukaryota; kingdom Viridiplantae; phylum Chlorophyta; class Pyramimonadophyceae; order Pyramimonadales; family Pyramimonadaceae; genus Cymbomonas; species Cymbomonas tetramitiformis. Next base: position 102,092 of record LGRX02025063.1, on the reverse strand, counting down.
CTCCTATGGATGTAGTCGCTACTTATGATGGACAATCCGGCCGTACGTATGTGGCGGTTTCAATATATGTTTTGTATTCATTATCTCGCGATGGCGACTGCAGATTTTTATTAATATGGCCAGGCGTCAGTCGACCGTCGAATAAATATTAAAATAGTATGCAAAACTGGAATGCCATCTCGCATGCTATATTTATGTAACACTGTTGATGAGGGCATATATTGATTTTCGGAAATACGGTAGTTATAACGCACGTGGCTCTTGCTCATGGTTTTTTATTATGCACGATGTTATCACAAAACTCAGAAATTTCACTGAGGGAAACACTAGTTCGTCTCAGACCATCGCCTCGCAATCAAGAAATCCACCTTAAAACATGTGTGCCAATTTCTTTCTTGGACACCTCTAACTTAACCTTCCGGCAAGTTCAGTTTCAAAAGCCACAGCAGCCTTGCAGCCAACTGTGGCCCGATTGTTCATCACAAGTAGACTACATCCAAATGGGACCAGTTGATCCTCACTCATTATACTAGAATTGCTGATCATCATGCAACATTTGCAAGTTTTTTGCGTACTATCTCGCAAATTTGATATCTGATGGCGCGAAAGACACACGGATCAGGTTAAAGCAAAATCGCGTATACGTGATTCACCATGCTGTGCAGGTGTTCACACATTAATTTAATTACACTCTGGCTTGCTACCCATATAGCAACGGTCCCGGTTTACATAATTTTTCATACCACATGGCGGAGAAAACGTCATTCCACTAGTTTCATATGAACAGGGTTGTGGTAATGGCATTGCATAGAATAATGAATTATGTGTATACGTGTTGTGCGATTTTACGATGCATTCATCACCCATGAATTAACAATCGACTCGTGGTGGTATGTACGGTGTGAATCCTTAACAGGGCCAAACACCTCCCCTAAGCACATTTCGTATGCGGACCTAAGCGCAATTTGTATGAATTTTCATAAGTAGATATTGTGTTGAAGTTTAATATCATGTCAATATCAATTTCCATTCCGATAATCTCAGTCTTACATAAGAGATAATGCCATTTCGATACGTATGTGCATGCAGCTACGCACAGAGCATACATTAGCATATATGATTCTACAGGGGAGGAGGGGTTGTTGAAGTCATGCAAAACTGTATACGGTACTTTATGTATGCATCACACATAGTGCCGGTTCCCTATTTATCATATTAGCCACTTCAAACTTTGCAGGAAAGGTTCCTCCTGACCAAGACGCACACCGAGCGAAAGCAAGTATGGAGAAAGCCACGTACCCACAAATTTCACCATGCATCGTCAACTACTGGACGAAATGAAAACCAAACAACTGAGTCAGGTCCCACCCGATGCTGATAAGCGTACGCATCATCCTCGAAGGACACGCGACCTTGTAGTCAGCTGTGTGAAAGTCTGGCATATCTTGGCATCCATACTTGACAGCATGGATAAAGGTCGGCAAACACTTGTCCGGATCACCAGGCTTGTTGCTAGCACACCGCCACGATGCCAGTGGAAGTCCATACTGCGCGAGGGGTCAACAACCAAACCCGCAAACCTGTTTAGGATGGGAAAGAGCGTGAATAATGGTCATCTTCCGTCCATATTGCAACGGGCAAGGCCCTACAAGGATGGCTATTCACCGATTGGCCAGTGATTGACCAACGACGGATTTAATACGTGAGGGGTGATACAAGCAGGGCCAACCAGATGGTCCCATGAGAAGCTAGGCAGCCAGAGTAATCAACGCTGATGACGCAACCCCTCCAATGGACCCCACCAATGCGCAGCACATACAAACGTCGAATGTTTACGAGGGATGCCACCTTATGTGTCAACATTCGCAGCAAAACCCGTTGCTTGGCCATGCTATTTCCATCCTTGCCTGGGCCACCTGGGTCCGTGTTGAAGGCGATGATGGTCAGCTCATCCCCAGCTTTCCAGTCTCCGGAGAGCTCGGCAAGGCAAGCTAAATCAGCCCGGCGAGCATATTCCTTCGCTCCAAGACCCTCGAAGCGGACGGTTTCCTTTTTTCCTGTCAAGCAACACACGGCATCGTTACATCTCCGACTTGGTTTGCAGAGGGCCGCAGACTTGGTTACCCTAGGAGCGAGCCAGGATTTAATGGTCGGATGGTCTAATGGTGGCTCATGAAGCGAGAACCCCTGTCATGGCTGGGCGGTGCGGAGCAAACCATGATGGTAAGACCTTGTCACTACCCGGTGTAGCACGCTCTACCTCCGATTCACATGTATCCCGAATGATCTGTCGGCGCGTGTCACGCAGATATAAGTGGTCTCCATGACACTTGCTTCGAATGGTTTCATCAGATTCATCTGACGGCCTTCCGACTTTCGGCAATGCTTTGAGCTTTTTGCACGGTGGACGACCGAAGTGTCTCCCCAGAAGGCAGCAGTGCACATGCCATGCCCACTCCCCGACGCAGGCAGCATGCAGGGCGCCCTCAGCCGTGCGCACTCCTCACCACTTCGCGGCCCTACGCCGGCGTGCAACAGGAGCTGTTAGGAAGCCGGCTCACCCCGCAGCTTGCAAACACGATTCTGCTGACGTGGGCTGGAGATGCCATTCAGACCACCAATGAATTCGCCCCAATTCTCATCCAGCTCCGCCTGCAGCTCCACCCACTCAACCACTTCTCATCCAGCTCTGCCTGCACCTCCACCTTCTATCTCGAGCATCGACATGTAGCAAGAGCACGTCATGGCACCTGATGCAGCTGTGCCAGGTGTGCTGACTCACTGCCCTGCGCTTCCACCGGCATGCGCCAAGCACACGCCCCCGCAAGGCACGAGGCGCCGCACCCACAGACGACCATGGGAGCGGGTGGTCGCTTTGCACCTTCATGCTCTCGAGCAAAGTGGAGGACTTGTTTCTGTCCATCGGGGTAAGATCGAGTGGTGCATATGTGCCACCGGGCATCACGAAGGGTGCCTGGACGCCCCTCACAGAACACCCAACACCAGCAGCCCCGCCAGGCTCCTCGCACACGCGGAGAAAGAGCACGCTGGCATCGGACAGAGATATGCAGCCACAGTCCCCCTCGGCGAGTCCCATTGCGCCGCGTAGCTGTAAGGCCCAGCCCCCGCCTTGGTGCAGCCCTGCGAAAGAGCGGAGACACGAGGCGAGCCCTGCGCTCCCACGCAGACGCCTGGGAGCCCCGCACCTGGTTCAAGCCGAGCTCGCGGGCGCTCGCCGAGAAGATCCACATCTCGTCCAGCAGGAAGGGGTCGGTGTGGATAGCATCGAACCACACAAACTGGTCGGAGGGAATCTTGAACGTTCCCCACACCACCGAGGGGCCGTCCGGCAAGCTGATGGCGGCAGTGGGGTTCCTCAGGTCACCTGCTTTGCCCCTACCTCACGATGTCATGTGCGGCCCGGAGGATCCTCGCGATACCACGGCAACCCCTCGCGATGACATGGAGGCCCCTTGTCATGTCGGATTGCACGTATGAAGCTGGCAGTAGTACCTCATGGGCACACCCGCGTAGTCGGCGCTCCCCGTTCATACCACTTCTGTGCTGCATCGGAGAGGCACTGCCACCTACAGACCTGAAATGGAACGGTGGTTCTGGGCTGAGAGGATTACCGAAAACTTGCATTCCATGTAACCCCCTACTCCCTTCGGCACGCAGCGTAGCCTGAGGCTCCAAGCACCGCAGGCCCACAAAACTGCACTCCACCATGCCCGGTCTCTGCTGCGCCACTCGCGTCTCCAGACCTCCGCAACCTCCCACAATTGACCACTGCAGGGCGCCCGTGCGCCCGCGGAACGCTGCAGCGAGGGCCAGCACACGCGGCGCTGCTGGCATGTCTCCCCGTGGTGATGGGCTGGGGCGCGCCGCACCGGGCAGTGTGAAGAGTGATCTAGCAACTGGGATGACGGGCTTGAACGTGGTGCGGAAGGCGACTTCCAGATACCAGGATAAGACCTGGGAGTGGTTCTGGCGGATATCGCTGAGGCTAGCAGCCAGATGATGTGGGCTGGAAATCTATGCACCGACGCCCTCACAGCAGCTCAGAGAGTTCAGAGAAGGGCCACCAGGTTTGATGCAAGGTGCATCTCACTGCATCGAGTGAGGTGACAACGCGGCCTCCAATCAGAGTGTCGCGCGGCCTCCAATCAGAGTGTCACCCGGCCTCCAATCAGAGTGTCGCGCGGCCTCCAATCAGAGTGTCTCGCGGCCTCCAATCAGAGTGTCTCGCGGCCTCCAATCAGAGTCCTCCAGTAGTGTCGCGCGGCCTCCAATCAGAGTGTCACCCGGCCTCCAATCAGAGTGTCGCGCGGCCTCCAATCAGAGTGTCGCGCGGCCTCCAATCGGTTTGTCACGGGGCCTCCAATCAGAGTGCGCGGCCTCCAATCAGAGTGTCACGGGGCCTCCAATCAGAGTGCCACGCGGCCTCCAATCGGTTTGTCACGGGGCCTCCAATCAGAGTGTCACCCGGCCTCCAATCAGAGTGTCGCGCGGCCTCCAATCAGAGTGTCGCGCGGCCTCCAATCAGAGTGTCACCCGGCCTCCAATCAGAGGCCACGCGGCCTCCAATCGGTTTGTCACGGGGCCTCCAATCAGAGTGTCGCGCGGCCTCCAATCAGAGTGTCGCGCGGCCTCCAATCAGAGTGTCGCGCGGCCTCCAATCAGAGTGTCACCCGGCCTCCAATCAGAGTGTCACAGTGCAGGAGGGCGCGGCATGCAGGCTGGTGGCTATGGCTCCTGAGAGAAGGCAGGCCGGGCCGCCCATTCAACAGTCCCTACAGAGGTCCTTCACGGTGCCGCAGGCGACAAGTCGCACAATCAGATTGATGACCAGAGATTCTATTGAGAGGGCACTGCCAAAAGACCGAGCCAACAGGGCCATGTGGGTAAAGTTGAGCCCCGGCGCTGGGAGTGGATCACCTTCACGCCGTACCCTGGAGGAAACGCCTCCAGGAGGCAGAGCCCCTCATCCTGTGCCCAGGCGCAAACTCAGTCAGAGCCAAGAGCCAGGCATCGAGGAACGCCGCCTCCACTTACCCCCCCCATCGCATAGTGACTGGAGTGCCACCTGTTCAGTGTAGAGTCCATCGAACAGATCATACCCCTCCCCCCCCGCCCCACCGCATAGTGACTGGAGGGCCATCTGTTCAGTGCAGAGTCCATCGAACAGATCATACCCTCCCCCGCCCCCACTGCCCCCGCATAGTGACTGAGGCTGCTCTGTTCAATGCAGAGTCCATGAACATCCATACCCCCCCGCCCCCACAATTGGCCCCCGCATAGTGACTGAGTGCCACCTGTTCAGTGCAGAGTCCATCGAACAGATCATACCCCTACCGCCCCCCGCCCCCACCACCCCCGTTACGCGCCCCATGAGTGCCCCCCCTTCGCGATGAAACCTGGGTGGCTGGTGGAAGTGCTGACCGGAGAGGCCAGGGACTGGGCCGGTGCCACGTGCTACCCGGAATGCGTTGCATGCCGGTGGGTAACATGCAGCCGGATGCAGCGACGGCAGGCAGGGAATGATGTGCGCGGCAGTCGAGGCATGCCATACGTTGTCATGTTCCGCAGGGACAGGGGATGGGAATGGGTAACTGAATGCGGGGCCGGGAGTTGGCGGGCGTGGCCGCAGCAGAGGTGTCCCTTGTCCCACCTCTCGGCTTGAGCAGTAGGAGTCCGGATGCCGCTCGAAGCTCTCCGGCACCGGCAGCCGGCTGCTTGAGAACACCTGCGCATGCTCGATGCTGATTGGAGGGTGCCCAAGTAGCGCCCCATCACGGTCCACCACTCCGATGAAGCTGGCGGTGACGTGCAGCGGGCGCAAAGGGTCCTCGTCCACGGCCGCGCTTCCCAGGCCCCCCGGGTCCTCGTACACGAGCTCGTGCCAGTCCGCACCTCCCCCGCTCTTGAAAGGCCCAATGCGCTGCACGCGCCACACGTCGGACCCCAGGTCGCCGGGCTGCACCCGCTGCACGCACTCCTGGAAGCCGAGGTCGTCGGCCCACTCCTGAAGGTTCCACGCGAAGCGCCGCCGGGAAAACTCAGCCCGGCGTCGCCGCGCCTCGTCGCTGCAGTGGAAGAGCGCCCCCTCGGTGACCTGCTCGAGGGTGAACTCCTCGGTGGTGGACCAGCTCTTGTAGCACACATTGCCCTTCCTGCGCTCCGCCCGGGCGCTCTTCCACTTCCCTTTGCATCGCGCGCGGATCGCAGCGTACCTGGAGTACTCCCCCTCTGCGGACCCCTGCCACCCGAACTCCAGCAGGCATTCACGTCAGATCTCGCGTCTCGACTGATCGAGCCCTGGAGTATGCCGTCGTGGAGGATGCATAACCGTCCTGTCAAAATCAAATATTCATACTACTGTCCAGTGTACACCGTTGATCTACTGTGCTTCATTTGACATGTCGGGGTGCTTGATGAAGAGCTGGGCAGGCCTGCTTAGACACCAGGCCGGTGACCGTGGGCGAGCACCATGAAAGGTCCATCAGGGGAAGTCGCTGGCATGGAGAAGCTCCGATTGGCTACACAGTAGCCATCGGGCGCACTGGACGTCCCAGATTGAAAAGCAGGCCACAGCGGGTATAGATTTGAAGCCGATTTGTGCATCGCGCGGAGTTTGTCACGTGACGCATCGCCACGAATATCGCCGCAAAGGCCACACGCCTCTACCAGTGATGAGGCGCAGGACAGAAGCCCGCCCGGCATTAGCCAGCGCGTCTACCAGTAATGAGGCGCAGGACAGGAGCCCGCCCGGCATTAGGCAGCATAAGAATACCTTTTTGGTACGAGTTTCCATGTAGAAGTTGCTCGGGGCGGCAGCACTGTGAACCGTCTTGTCTAGCTTCTGCTTCGCCAGTACTCTCCTCAGCTCGGCAGTGGTTGGCCCTACCACCATTGGCCCATGCTCGTAGTTGTGATTGGTCTGATTGTGTTCCCCATCGCCGCCTTCCAACAGTCACAAAGTATGATTCGTCTAATCTAAGCACCCGATGCCACATGCGAACAAACTCCTCATTGGTTCAATCCAAGTGCCCTGCGCTGCGTGCCTCACACATTTGTAAATGATTCAATCCAAGCCAGCGATGCCGCATGACTTGCACACTCATGATTGGTTCAGCCCGAAACCGAGGCGCCACATCTCCGGTCAGCATCCTCCGTGTGACCATCTGGCCTGAACCTCACACCCAGCAGCATTCACCGCGCGCACTTCCACTCACCCCTCGCCTGTGACTCGGCATTCACCGCGCGCACTTCCACTCACCCCCTCGCCTGTGGCTCGGCATTCACCGCGCGCACTTCCACTCACCCCCTCGCCTGTGGCTCGGCATTCACCGCGCGCACTTCCACACTCCGCCTGTGACTCGCATTCACCGCGCGCATTCACTCGCCTACCGTCACCCCTCGCCTGTGACTCGGCATTCACCGCGCGCACTTCCACTCACCCTCGCCTGTGGCTCGGCATTCACCGCGCGCACTCCACTCACCCCCTCGCCTGTGACTCGGCATTCACCGCGCGCACTTCCACTCACCCTCGCCTGTGACTCGGCATTCACCGCGCGCACTCCACTCCCCCGGACTCGGCATTCACGGCGCACCCACTCGCCTGTGACCCGGCATTCACCGCGCGCACTTCCACTCACCCCCCTCGCCTGTGACCTGGTATGAGCTAGGAGCAAGTGGCCTAATGTGAGGTGGTGATGGGCACAGTGCAAAGGGAACACACCGGAGGGCCGGAGGTCAGGAAAATCCCGAGCCCGAACCACAGTGCCACCACGAACGCGAAGAGAGGCCGCCGCGACACCAGGTCCGGGCGTAAGGAGCGATGGCCCTGCTCGGTGATCAGAGAATGGCGGTCCTGCCTGGACTCCCCACGCCCCCCCTTACTGGGCGAGCTGCGCGCCACGAGCTTGACAGACAGAAGCGCTCCAGAGATCGCCAGACCTTGGAGCACGGCCTTGGGGCTGAGGGGGGCCGAGCCCCGGTGCAGAAGGGCCGCGCCGAGGAGGCTCCCGAAGTCTGTGGCAAGCGAAAGCAGCGCTTGCACCTTGGAGGCCCCCCCAGCGCTGCGCGGAGCCGCCAGCATCAGCACCGCGGCTGCCGACACCAGAACCGCTCCGAACCCCAAGGCAGCGAGCGCGGCGGCGGCGAGGACGGTGGGTGTCGTGGAGGCGGCAGCCGCAAGGAGTGCAGCACCCGTGAGAAGCAGCCCTGCGCCGAGCAGCACATTGAGGGGGCCCTGGGCATCGGCGAGGAGCCCGGCAAGAGGCGCGGCGAGGGTCGGGAAGAGCGCGAGGCCCGAGAGCGCCATGGCGTGGTTGAGCGGCTCCAGGAGGCGCGGGCAGTGGTCCTCGCACAGCGCCGGCACCCCGTGCAGCACCAAGCCGGAGTACAGCGTCGCATGGAGGGCGACGGCGAGCAGCACGATGGTCACCTCCGGGGTCATCGCCTGTGGCATGGCACATGTGCAACTGCGCCGTGAGCACGATGCCAGGGTGATCGCTTACCCAAGCCCAGGCGCACCCCGACCGCAACGTGGAACTGCTATGCCATGTCGCGCACCACGCCTGAGGCATTTCCGACGAGCGCAACCCAGGGAACAGTGGGTCGCGCGAGACGCACCGGCCGGGGGAGTGCATTATCCGCCCATGCACTGGCACGGGCGGCGACTGCCCTCGCTACTGGATTTGCACCGGCAAGTGAGACACAGAGAGGGATGGCTGAAGCGCAACCGATTCTCACGCGAGGATCACGTCTCTATCCTTGGAACCGATTCAACCCGCAGCGTTCCTGTTGCAGCCACTAATTTGCATGTGCCAACGGGTGCAGTTGCACGCACCATCCGCTGTTTTGACTAGAGCAGTTTTGACTTCGGAGGTGAAACGTATCAGCATCGCCTCGAGGGGGAGAACAGTGGACAGGGGTGCACCTGCATATACTCAACGGCCAGCTGCCGGGCGCCCGGCCAGGTGGCCGCATTGTGCCTTTCCAAGGTCTCGGGTACCTTCTGTGCGCCGTAACCGACCGAGGCGATGCAGATGATGGCTTGCCCGGTGAGAGCTGTAGTGACGCCAAGCTTGGACTGGTACATGGGATTGGCCAGCCAGGGCCCGAAGGCCTCCGCCAGGAACACCGGTGCCACAGCGTACGCCATCCCGGTGCCGGCTGCCGCTGCGGCACTGACGTCCGCGACCATCAGCCGCCCCACGAGGCTCGTTATACCCAAGCCGGTCCCGAGAGTGCCCGCTGTGATTACTAGAGAAGGGAAGCCAAAGGCGGCAGCGGGCAGGAGCACAGCCATGCCGTTGAGGAGGGGCGCAGCGTGTAAGAGGTGGGCGCGGCCGAAGCGGTCAGCCAGGAGAAGCACTGGAATCGTGCTTAGTAGCCGCGCAAGCCGATACACCAAGGTAACCGCTAACAGCTCGGACCGACCCCCAGCGAGCGCTCGTACGGCAGCAGGCAATAAAACGGGCAGCGCCGCGGGGGCGATCGCAGCGAGGTACAGGTAGATCGACATGGGCCTCAAGATGTGCTCCGGTGCCTCTGCGGCGGCGAGCATCCTCTCGAGATCCATCGCCGCTGAAGGGCTCCAGGCGTTAAGTGCTAGTTGCGAGGATTGAGATGCACGGAACGCGGAGCAGCGTTTGGATCAGGGATCAAGCTGGAGGGTCCTCGGCTCGCGCAGTGGTCTCCTGCTGGGCTACTTTGCTGGAGGGTCCTCGGCTCGCGCAGTGGTCTCCTGCTGGGCTACTTTGCTGTGCGAAGCAAACAGTAGAGGCAACTGTACACGACCTTCACCCCCTTTCCGTCACCGCGCGCACGCGTACTTGAAAATCAACTGTCACGTCGCAAAGCGCCATTCACATTATCTGCCACGTCGCCAAGCACGTTTTACATGGCGCAACGCCAAGCGCCATTTACATCAACTGCCAGATGCCCAAGCACAGTGTACGTCAACTGTCACATCGCAAAGCACGGCTGACATGGATGTGCACGAATCTGTGCATGCACCGAGCGGCAACTTCTCATGTTTCTCACAGCCAAATACTGATGAGTAACGGATCTTGCACTTGTGCACTTTCTCCCGATTCCCAGGAGAACGTTCGCGGGTACATCGCGGGTGGACAGGTGTAGGCCGACCAAAGGTGCTCGGAGGAATATCACGTTTTCTTCCCCCGGCACCCAGCCGGATGGAGGCCTTCAGCCCTTGGCGAAAAAGTGGGGACCGCGCGAAAGCTTCGGCGGGGTTCTCTTAACGATGCGTCTTGATGCTAATAGGTCTAACAAAAAGTCGCTTCTGATATCGGTTTCCCCGGGGGACTAGAAGCTGGTGGCTCCCCCGTTGAGTGCGCGTTATGGAGAAGGTGCTGCAGCAGAGCTCCAGGAAGAACGGGGAGACCTAAACTGAGGACATGAAAGCGCTGCTATGATTGAGTGTAGATCTCAAACATTTTAACTCCAGCTTGAAAGACCCCTTTACAAACGCCGAAGACAGGGTAGACGCGCTCAAAGCGCAGAAGGGCGAATAGAAACACGTGGCACGAACCAAGTATCGAAAAGAAGATATGTTCTTCGGGACGGGGATTTTTGCCGAAGTGTAGCGACTGGATGGCAGACGATATCGAGCGCAACGAGAAACTGCGGCGACTAAAAGAAACGGCAGGGTTGACGAAACGCGATCGCGCAAGATATGTTGTTACTCGAAAGTTGCGCTCGTGGTGACGTACAAGGGTAGAACGAGGCGAAGAACTTGATAACTTAAAAGCTTGATTTCGAAGATGGTGTGGGCAAAGAATTTGTCGGATACCATACACTGCACAGGCTTCAAGTCGTATCGGTCTCCACACAAACGGACACAGTGCGGACGTCCGATGCTGGGTGCGGTGGATAGCCGTCTACTTTTTTTTTAACACTGCACTTGTATAGTGAACACGAAGGAATATAAGACCTCAGGTTCAGAGCACGCCTCGTGTTCTACTCCTAGAGCTCCCGTCTGTAATAAGATCTAATAGAGCTGGAGAAAACTTCAACATCCGGTGGGGCGGAATCGGCACGGCATGCGATGGGTTTGCATTTGATTGTAGTGGCGTGGCGTGGCGTGGCATGGGGATGGCGTGGCAACTTTTTGAATGGCAGTGCGTTTCGAGTTCCTCGCGCAGGCCGTCACACGACACGGACAGGTTAAGGTGTTAACGACTCGTATTGTGCTATTTTGCATTGTCGGGAGAAACATCAGTCTCAGTCAAGCTGAAACCATATGAAGACATCATAATCAACATCATGTAATTCACAAGTATCACCAAAACAAAGTAATATATCCGTAATATATTGTGGAAAAAGGTGCCGAAACGCTCCGTTTCACTTCTTGTTTTTCAACGTTCCGAGCTTTCAGGTTTCTGGCTTTCTCCCCTCGCCTGCGCAGGCGAGGGTTTACTGTGACACGGTTTTCAGGCCATCTGAGTTTCGATATTCGCGAATTTTATCGCGTTCGATCGGGAAATCTGACCAACCGGGAACGGAATATATTCAATACTGTATACTCTATTGGCGTTATTTCATATTTCTCAAACTTATTTTGCTTATTTGCCCTTTCTTGTGCTTGGCGTGCAGTTCAGAGTTCTCGAGCCTCCATTATTGCACCACCCTCCATCGCTTTGAAATCTCTAGCTCAAGTCTCAGAGGCATTTCTCCGAAATTGCAATCCAGCTCAAATAATAAGTGTATTTTGAGTTTCAGTTATCGAAAGAGCCTCGCGCAACTTCTGCGAAGATGCTCCTTAGTAGATGCAGTGTCTTTAAACGCGCTCCCCTCCAAAACGACTTGCCTCAGTCAAATGGAGTTTCGTTTGGCGCACGTCCTTTATCCTATTCCAAGATCTCCGATAACCGGTTAATAAATTTCGTGACACCTCCATGTTCAGTTTCGCGCCAGCCCCGTAGACTCCTTTCCCGGGTAGGTCACCAGGCCCGTGTGTACGCGCCGAGCATAAAAGGTTCACCATGACTCTGGTATCAGTGAATATTGGGCAACAGAGCCAATTTTTTCAGCAAGCTCTTTCGCTTTCTGTCAAATTTTATATGAAGGGAAGCATTCTCAATTTGGATCTCGGGACCGTTGATTGTGCAGACTAGACACCGTACTGAACTCCGCGTAGCTAGAGATGAAGCCGACGACAAACCTTCACCTCGCGGGGTTTATGATAAAGAAACTGCCGAATCACGGCGTCGCGGACCAGAAATGACTCTGGAAGATATCATCAACGGTGATCCGGGTGACATTCTACACGTGAGCAGCTCGCCACATCTTGCGCCTTTGGCGTTTCGGATTTTCGCCCCCTACAAATTGCTTGTATATCAGCTCCGCACCTGTTCCATCTGAAGGGCTCTCCTTTATTTTCCGGGACGTAAAGTTTCGACGCGTTTATACTTGAGCCAGCACTGTTAAGTGTGTGGAGAAACCTTCACCTCTGCACTAGCGATAGCTGGAAAAGGCCGAGCATCTCAAATATTTTCCAACCCGGATTCATCGGGCGCGTTAGCGCGTGCTTGCTTGCTATCAGGCCTCTATACGTAAGCACCAGAGTGTGACCAGATCTTGCTGGCGGCAACAAGCTGCTCGGAAGAGCGCTCCCACCCCTTGGAGTGTGTTGTGAACGGTAAGGTCACTCGTAGAGTTACAGTTGCTCACAAACTGCGGTGTACAGGCTATCAAGCTTGCCGACATCGTGGCGTATTTGGTCGATAACTGGGGTTGGGAGTATATGGCAACGGAGGTTAACATAAAGTGTTTTCACAGCTTCCCCAGTGTATCCTCGAGCCTCAAATTCTTGCGTAACTCAAAGCATAGCTGGGTACGTTTCACATAAACCATCGTGCAGGAGCGATAAGCGATATTGGCGCCATTCTACACCTCAGTAGCAGCTACCTCATTGACAGCACTCCTTTCTTCAAGTTCAGAATCTTGCAACTTCTGCTTAAAGTACATATGCATGTCACGTTTAAGCCTAGGGGTTTCAACTTCTAAATGAAGGGAGCGGTGGTTCGGGGTTGCTACAGGCTCGAGAGGAGGTAGAGGATCTGTTTGTATTTTGCAAGTAAGCGACTGACACACGCTTTCCCTTTTGCCTCGCCTGCCTACCCTCTTGGCTGCATCGAGCTCCGGTTTTATTATCCTGCACTCCAGTGAGTGCGGAGGTCCGTGCCGCAGGAGGGAGGAGGCTGCGGCACGCCTCAGCGGCGAATGGGGGCTATACGAGTTTTTGGATGGCGGCTGGCACAAAAAAGAGGAAGCAACAAGAGAAATTCGGCGCAGAGAATAGAGGAGTCTAACTGCCCTTGCAGCAAACCTAGGGAGAGACCATGCCTGCTTTTTGGTTTTGGGCAGAGCCGGTGGTGGATAGAACAGTAAGGGATGGGTAGATTCTGAGACAAACCGTTGCAAGGTATGCACCTGAAGTAGGAATATCAGCAATGAATAAGCGCGAGAATTAAAAACGCAAATATTCTCTATCCAATATATGACGTGGTGGAAGGTCGTAAATCAGTTATCAGATACATAAGGAACCACGGGGACGATGATCGCATACTATGTCTGCGCGTAACACATATGTATGTCGCGCTGTATGACGATGCACCACAAATCATGCGTCCCCTGCATAAGCTAAAAACATCGCACGTGCGTCGCACTGAACGAGCTAAAATCATCGTACGTGTGCGCCGCACTGAACGAGCTAAAATCATCGTAAGTGTGCGTCGCACTGAACGATTCGTGCGGAACTTTTGCGAACATCGCTGTCGCACATCTCTTTCGCACAGTATGAATGCGTATGTCGTTGTCGTTGGCGTTTCGTGTCGCACAGTACGAATGCGAATGCGCTGTTAACGAAATTTCGTGCGTCCCTGTCGCGCTTGATGCGAATCATATATACTGACGATAATTTTTCGTTCGCGCGCTTGATTCTCGCATACCGTACCAACCCTGCGATATGTTGACAGCATACATGTACGATATTCGTACGCTCGTGCGCACACCGTGTCGCAATTTATTCACTGATGATATGCTGTTAGCTGCGAATATGTTCGCGCTGATGATATTGCTGCGAATATGATGTTCGCGCTGATGATATTGCTGCGAATATGATCGCGCTGATGATATTGCGGTTGCACCGACACTCCGCGTTTCGCTGACGATATTGCAGCGAATGTTGTCGTATGCGTGAAGATATTCGAAATATATGTACGGTATGTGCGAGCTCTGTCGCGCCGATATATGTGTATGCGAACTATGTCGCGCCGTATAAATTCTATATACGATATATATCAAGTCTGCTGCACACACTCGTGTTCTCGTTCTTCGCCTAAGCGGAGATATACCACTGTCACGGTTCTATGCGAACCTAATATGTGACGCGGCTGCTATTGAACTGTAGCAAGCACGCGATAGTATTTGGTGGGGTATGAGTGCAGCAGTCTGGTGTCCAGAAGTGCTTGCATGAGCCCAATGCTCCTCATATACTTCCAATGCCCTCACGCAATCTCATGCGTTACCACCATCGGGTTGTGAACCCGAGGGCATTGGGTGAACTTCCCGTATCGGCTGGTCGAAATAGCCATTGATACTCGCATGCTGTTCATTTCATGCTTGAAGCGAAGACGCGTCTTCTCAGAACACTTCGGTTCTTCAAGACTTGTCTTGCTTCGCCATCTCGATGCCAATACCTCGAAATGGATAATGGACTGGAAGCGGCTAGAAACGGCGGCACTGGCCTCAAGGAAATGCACCCTGACGCGACATGGGATACCCTGCACAAATTGGCACATCAGGCGGCAAGTGACGCCTTTGGCACCAAGAATCTGAACAAAACTGGGAGGTCAGAAAAACCATCAGCAGTATCTAACTATATATACAAATGGCTAAACACAGTACGCCGCACCATCAAATATTTGGATACAAGAACCCATGTTAACAACATTCCGAAGCAAGCCAAAAAGGCTGCCTGCACTCTACCGTTTGCCGCGCTCCAACCCAAACTCAATGAAACAGCAGCCACATGGAGATTACGATTGCATGAAAATTATGTAATAATCAGAAATGCTTTTCAAAAAAGCAGAGACACCGACATTGAACGACGCAAACTTCGAGAAAAAGAAGCCTTGCAGCATCTTTTCTCAACTAACCTTTCGAGGTTTCTAGACACAGTCATGGGAAAGATGAAACCTACTGAAAAAGGTGCAGCCGCTACCACAGGTAGTGATGGAAAGATACCTGAGACAAAGACAGAAAGACTAAACACAACACTAGATGAATACAAAAATAAAAAACTATTTTCTACTAACCCGAATGAGCCAGACGAACTCCCACAGTGGCTCACTGACATTCTAAAGGATAGCCCTAAAATCCCCGATACGGCCGCTGCTAGACTACTGACAGAAATCACGCACAAAGAACTACAACAAGCATACTCGGACTGCGGTATCTCCACAGCACCAGGACCCTCAGGAATGAGATACTCGCAGTGGATCAAGGGCCCAGAGAATTTTCAAGAGGTTACTGTCTCACTTTTTAACCACATTCTTATAACTGGGAAATTTCCAAAGAGTGCAAAATCTGGAGTCATCCTTCCAATCCCTAAAAATCCCTCTGCACCATGTACAATAGATAACTCTAGACCTCTCACAATGTTGGAAACGGGTCTTAAACTATTTAACACAATAATCGCTAACCGTCTCAAAACAATACTTAACACTCACCCCATTCTCTTTCCCATTCAAGATGCCTTTCTTCCGAATAAAAACATAGATGACTCACTCCAAATTCTGAATGAAGTAATTTCGGATGCCAATAGATACGACAAAGACCTCCACGTAGTTTACCTGGATCTCAAACAAGCATTTGACAGAGCTGAATTCTGGATGAGCAATTTAGCGCTGAGAAAGTTGGGACTCCCATCACAAATAATCAACATCATCTCAGACATTACCAATGATGCTTCTAGAATGGTACTCACTGAAGAAGGCCTCACGGATGAATGGTCCCTAGAATGTGGAGTTCCTCAGGGAGAAGTTTTGAGCCCACTAAGGTTTGTAGCCATTATGGACATTCTGGCAATTTGGTTAGCAAAAAGAGCAAACGGTGTAAACCCGACAGGATCCACATATGGATATGAACTGAACTCGGAACGCCATAGACCAGACAAACCAGGAAATAATGTTATTCCTCCCTCCCAAAACCTATTAGAAAAGGACACCACTTTAAATATCTTTGCACGGTTCTTTTGTGATGACATCATTCTCGTGGGGAAAACTAAAGACGAAGTTCAAGACATGCTAGGTATAGTTAATGAATTTATGAGCTTCATCGGTATTCCCATCAATGTTAAGAAATCCAAATACTCTTACAGAAAGCGCATCAAACCTCAGGGCAAAACGGTAACGCGATATGACCCATCTGATGATTTACTCATCTCAGGGGGTCATCTGGAGCCCAATACAAATGATTCAAGTCCTTCCATTGATTCGAAATGGATACCCCCTGAGTCACCAGAATTCCTTGATTTCTCCAACAGCAAAGAGGTAAACAGATATCTCGGAGTATGGTTTGCACTAAATGGGGAATGGGACAAACAGGCGGAAATCCTTATTGACAGACTTAAATCTACCCTAATATCCATCCAACTGCAACACATGACTCTACACCAGCTAAGATATGTTATAAATGCGGTTGTAGTACCGAGGATGGCATACCCCCTTAAAGTTACCTCAGCAATTGCCAACTCCTCAAAGAATGTCGCAATTGAATTAGACAAAATGATAGCTTCGTTTATAATTAAATATTTGGGCTGCCCAGTTGACACCAATCACCAAATAATCTGGACAGCAGTATGCCAAGGCGGGTACGGTATTGATAGTGTCTTTGATATTGTAACCGCGACGTGTATTACTGAAACTATGAACACCCTGTGTTCTGCAGATGAACACGAATATTGGCAACACAACCACACGGACCGTATCACTGATCCCCACCTCATCTCACTATACCGTAGAAACAGCAATTTATGGCTTAAAATAATAATTCAAAACATGAACAACGAAATGGGTAAAAATGCCATCTCGGGTTTCCCCTTATCACACTATGCAACCTACAGTCACACAAAAGACAAACGCTTTAACTGGTTTAGGCGTACAGGTCACATTATGGCAAAACTTGGATATGCTATCGACTCTAAAAATTACCCTGAAAATGAAGCGGGTGAAACCACATTAATCACCACCCTTCCCAGACAACTTTACATGTCGAGAAATGTTACCTCCGCAATACAAAAATACAACCTCAAGCACACAGGTTCCTTTCTGACTCCCTGCGGTGGAATGTTAAAAAACTGGCAAGAAAGTAAAGGTTTCTTTAGGCTGAGCGGTAATAGACCTCCTGGATGGTTAACCGAAATTGAAAAGGAAATGCTTCAAAACCCGGTAGATTTGGACCCACAGGCCAGATATGTCAAGAAACAGTATAGAGACAACATAGTACCCCCCGACACGGGTGAATTTCATTGGAAAGGAAATGGTGACCGAAATTCCATCTCTCTTATCCACATTACCAATATTGACTTAGAGGCCATGTCAATACAATATACAGAATACAGTAACAATGCCATAAACCCTAATGTCTTTATCAGAATCGAAGGTACCAACAGTTTTCAATACGACTTTGAATATAGCATCACCAATGACGGTTGCATCCTAATTCCAGCAGGTTCTATTTTCGAATATAATGACCATATGGACCCGCCCTCTTCTGTCCTTGCTACAGTCCGTGATATTAACTCACACTATGATTACATCTCAGATAGACAGTATGAGACCATTATTGCCAGAATGATAAATAAAACTGCGGAGGAAGAAAGTGAATACAGCTGCCCTAGCGACTCGGAAGAAGAATCCACCCCCAACGCCGAAAAGAGCAAACAAATGGAAGATTATGATATGGCAAGCGATGGTTCTCTATTTGCAGGAAAGAAAACAGCATGCAGTGGTGCAGCATATGCCATAAAAAACTTTGACAACGGGATGCCACTTGTTCGGAAGATGAATATCCCCCCCTCAAGAACTTTCTCCGCATTGGGGCTTCCTATCAAGGAAGATATCCAAAACCCGAGTAGCACATCTGCTGAGATTGCGGGACTGCGATTTCTACTCACAGAACAAAAAGAGAAACTCCTCAAATCTATTACTCCAATGGTACATGCCATTGACTCCATGGCAGCAATATCTGCTGTAACAAAGGATGGCAGATCCATGAGTGCTCGGGACAAATTACGTGAAGCTAATCGCAGAGATGTGCAAGCTGTTCGCCTACTGTTAGAAGAACTTGGTTTTTACAGTGAAGGAGACCACAGCAAAATCATCCTCAAATGGATAAGGGGTCACAATAATGACAAAGTCCATGACAGAGTGGACCGTACTGCTAAAAGAGCCTCATTCAGAGGGGGCTGTCTAGACATCTCCCGCTACGACCCTGCCGAGGAACTACCCTTCTCGTTATTCTTTTTTGAGGTCCCTATCTTAGGCGATATTCGTAGTCACATTAGAAGAATTCAACGTCTCTCACACTATCATAATTGGAGAACTCTACAGTCCCAAGGGAAGTACTTGAGAATGCTCAACGAGAATAACACCGCCCCCACTAAAGATATTTCCAAAATTACACCTAAAGCTTTCACCGCTTCTAGAAGCAGAGAACTTCTGGGTCTCCAAGCCTCTCCAGCACGTTTATTTAAACTGGGGAAAATCGGGACTGAAAACTGCCCCTACTGCCAACAGAATACAAAATGCACCTTCGAACACATCCAACTCGAATGCTCAGGACATAATAATAGCTTGCATAGTCTTAGAACAACCCAAGATGGCGAACTAAGGAAAATCATTGCTGAAGAAATCTCAGAAAAGCCCAAACTACTAAACCCTGGAAAGGGTACCACATACATCAAGACTGAGCCATCGAAACTTTTTCCACTTGCTGACCTTAGACAGGAAATGAAGGAGGAATTATACTTGCACGCTCTCCCGGAAGCTAGCATGTACCGACCATCAAGTTCAAAAAAGAATACCATTGCTGTGGCCGCTAAACCTGAAGTGGACCATGTCAAGGGGACAATTAAATATCCTGAACTCCAATATGTCCAGAAGAAAGAGTTTTGGAAACTTTTGGCCTGGCACCGCCTTTCCAACAAAGCAGTACCATGCTCACTTGCGGAGTACTCGAATAGGGCACACGATATTCACGAAGCACTCAATGCATGTAAGTTTGAATCGGGGGATCCTAAAAACTGCTATGCAATCAGAAGAAGCCTCTTAGATATTTTGGTGGATGACAGGAACCTTGACAAAAACGGCTGTGAACTTTTCTCCAACCCACTAAATGCCCACCCTAGAATTCACTCGAGAAGATGCATACCCACCACAAGAATGAAGAAAGCTCTCAGGCCCTTCTGCCATCATGGGAAAATTGGCTTTGATGGTCTCGCTTGGGATGCCTACGTGGATCCGATAACAGGCATCGGCAGAATCGTTTATGGAAATCCCCCCTTTGATGGGAAAGAAAAGGGCAAATCATCGGCGGTTATGACTACCTTGGAAATGGGACATAAAGCGGCCAACACCGTCCCCGGATTTTCAGGAACATGGATTCTTCCGCTGTCTCCCAAAAACCAAAAGAGATGGTTCGACAAAGGTTTTAAACTTGTTTTCAGATTCCCGCATAACACTATTCCATTTATCCCACATGGTTATTGGACGGGTGATGACCCCTACGTTCTTCCAGGTGGCGGATGCTATAAGGATGACTTTTCGGATGTCGTTATCATAGCTATAGACAGTGCACCCAGTGATACTCAACCAGCCTTTGATTGGAGACCTACACAGAAAAAGATTGCCAGATGGTTCCTCAATGTCCTTCCTAAGTCCAGAGTCACGGAGAAGAGGCTGGAATACACAGGAGTCAGCCCTGATATTTGGAATGAAGTTATGAACGAAGGCGACAAAGTACTTCCTTCCTCGCTTTGCCCATGGCCCACCCAAGACCCTCCCTATCATCAGAGTGATGCTGAGCATTATTATGGTGGTCACCATGACACGACAATCACCAACGCAAACTCAAAGCCCTTTATTAGCACCGTGAAATGGCCCAAAGTACTTACACTCATGGGATACCTCCCTCCTCTTTTTGGTACTGTCCTCAACACGATAGGTGTTCCCCGTGGCAAGATTAAACCTCTCCTCAAAAAACTTTCAAGAATCTGTAGGCAACACACCAAAAATAGGCGAGACGTGTTTCTGTTAAACACCACTACCACCTTAAACACTGACCCGCATACAGTTGACATCCCGAGCAGTGAGACTATGACAGAAACAGAAGCTGTGCAGCAATCAAACGACTTTCTTCAAACCCTTCTGCAGTAATTTTCAAAAGCTTTGCAATACAAGATGGTTCCCCGTCCCCTAGGGGAGGGGCCCTCCCCCACTCCCCTCCCCCCACCACCCCCCCTCCCCGCCCACCCGACCCCCTTCCTCTACGTCTCCAAATACCCCCTTAATTCTTCGACTTCCTTCCCCACCGCTCAGATTCGGCCACCCCTCCACCCACCCGGCCATGTGCTTCTCCATCTTCTAGAGTTTTTGCTTAGCTCTTAGCCTTTCTCTAGATGTCACCTCTGAAAAGTGGGTTGAGCCCCTCGTGGACGCTATAGTAGAGGGAGTAGCCCCTGGTGTTTTCACTAGCCTGCTTTGCAGGGATACCGCACTCTCAGGACTTTGCCCCCTTTACTAGCGTAAATGTTTTATTATTATTATTATTATTCAATACCTGGCCTCTCGATGACAGATGTCACTCACCTTAGGTGGATGACAAACATTATGATTGTACATGTCATAGTCGACCGTACTTACAATACTCGACAACTGTATGTCATTATGACATATGACATGACATGACATGACATGACATGACATGGTATGACATGTATGACACATATGTCATCGGTCATATCCCTGACAAGATCACTCCCGAGGGCCTTGCTTCCTTCACGTTTGATCGGCCGGTCCTCCCTGCTGTGCTTGCGACCGCACCCGTACAACATAACCGCGCCGTTCCCACGACACTCGCCGAGCTGCAGCAAGCTGCTGAAGAGGAGGAACTGCTAGACGAACAAGAACAGGAACTTTCGGACGAAGATGAATTTTCAGACGAGGATGCAAAGTGGTTTATCCCGTGCCGCCGGGTACACAATTGAGTGTCCCTGACGCGGGCCAGCTGAATTGTTCCATGGTCGGCTGGCATCTTCTCTTTAAGCAAGGCATTGTGTCGGTTATGCCGATATTGTGATATATCGATATATCGGTAAATATTGGCATATAAGTCTCAATCGATATCCATTTTGCGCACATTCAATCGATATATCGGTATCGCTTCGCTTCGGAATTCAAAGTGTTATGTGTTGTATATGAGAAAGCGTATATAATTTTGAGATATCGATATGTATCGATATCGCCGATAATCGATTAGAATTATTAAATATCGAAATCGATCGATAAGCAATTCTGCAACCGATACAATGCCCTGTCTTTAAGTGGAATGGTGTAGGCGTTGGTGCCACGGTTGGCGGTATCCAAGTATTATCCCTCACACAGGCGCGGCGTACAACTTTGAGGTCGTGTATGAGGATGGAGATCGTAGGGACCACATCACGTGTGTACAAGACTATGGCAGTGGGGATAGTGTACCGGTGCGGGCACGGTGCCTTCGCAAAGCTACAAAAGCGCAACATAGCGAGACGATGGGTCGTTAGCGAGAATGCTACGCGGAACGAAGAGGGCCGACCGACCTATCCAGAACGTGTGTTCGTTGTACCAGGAGGTCATGGATATTACATACACTTGTTTATATTGATTTATTTGGGTGAATGTATAATATAGTAGTGTCGTATGAACCTAAGCATCATATCGCGTGATGTGAGATGAGACTTTCAACCCCCCCCATAAGGTGGGGGGCAGTCACACACTCTCTGATCACCCCTTGACCCGAGGTGCCACGTCAGCTTGCTTCCGCCAGTTCGTTCCGCGATAATAAAACCTCAAAGTTATTTTATTATCTCATCTTAGTTTGCAGTGAATTGCGGTGTCACTTCCTGCTAGTGCTTCCGCCAGTCTAATATATAATATATATTAGCCTTTTCTGTCAGGTTATCGGTCCACCATCTTTGGTGTGGCATCCTTTTCTCGGCTACTTTGATCACGCACGTAACCCGCACGTAACCCGCACGTAACCCGCACGTAACCGCACGTACTCAGCACGTAATCCGCACGTACCTTTCGTCTTAGCACGACCTTAGTTTTCGTCTTTCTTTTATATTGCGCGTACCTACAAGCTCATCAACTTTGACAACTTCGCTTTGGACTCTGGCCAGCAGCGCCTTCGCTGCAGGAAAATCCGCTTTTCGCACGACTATTTTGACCTCGCCACCGTTTTCCTCGTCAAATTCTACCCAGGATTGTCGTTTTCATCGGCTGGTTTGGTTAATTTTACCGAATTTTACGTTTTCCACCCATACCCAAACTCCTTGGGTTACAGATTTCTGCAGCTCACGGGTCATGGCTTCGGCGCGTCAGAGTGCGCGCATGGCCGCAGTTCAAACGGCGCTTGAACTACTTCAACAACGACGATTTACCACTGGCTACGGTCTGGTGGTGCTTGGTGGTGCTTATGTACCAAGCACGAACATCAACACCGGCGTTTCCAACGACATCGACGGCGAGAACTTTGACTTGGTCGTTCTCACCACTCCTCGCATTTTGCGACCTCGGCCATCTTGCCCTCCCTGCGCCGTGGCATTTTCTCTGGTGGTGCTAGGCTACTTTCTAGAGTGGCCTCGCACAGGGGTGGGATGACGTATCCCATTTTGACTGGTGTTGGACCTTAGCATCATCGAGGACGCCGCCGCCAGTCAACCAGTTAAGCCTGCTTGCTTAGTAATTTTGGCAGCCTACCCCGTGGGAGTAGTGATCCCCACGGCACATGCATGGGCGTATGCCCCTAGCCCATCTGGTTGCCACCTTTCATGGGATCACGGCCTCTCGCCAATGACGCAATCGACCCGCCACCAGACGCATCACGGTCTGGTGGTGTGCAGCATTAAGACAAACAGACGCTTGCAATGAACGACTCTAGCTTGTAGTGCAGTAGTTTCGGACTATAAGAGGTCCCATTGGGCCTGTAACTGCTGCCTATTTTGGCCTAGGGTTTAGGTTTGGGATGCAAGCTTGCCTACCTTGTTGTGGCACCTCACGCCTTCGGGGTGAGGTGGTGTGATGTGAGATGAGACTTTCAACCCCCCCCCATAAGGTGGGGGGCAGTCACACTCTCTCTGATCACCCCTTGACCCGAGGTGCCACGTCAGCTTGCTTCCGCCAGTTCGTTCCGCGATAATAAAACCTCAAAGTTATTTTATTATCTCATCTTAGTTTGCAGTGAATTGCGGTGTCACTTCCTGCTAGTGCTTCCGCCAGTCTAATATATAATATATATTAGCCTTTTCTGTCACTGCGCCTCGATTTTTGCAGAGTTTTATTAAAAAATCTGATAAATATAGCATTTGCCTACACCATTTTGGTAAAATTTCCAGCCTAGCGGATTTCTTAATATATATGAAATGTATGAAATGCCCCTTAAGGGTAGGGTGCCAGAAGGTTTCAAACCATTTTCTGGAATTAAATTTCATAACAAAATCCATATTTAACCGATACACAAAGTAACTAACTTTCAACAAATCTTAGAGGCGAATTTTGCAACATGACCCCCTATTTTTATTGGTTAGGATCCAAGAATGGTGAGTCAACGTGATATAAAAAAAACCTCAGGAAAAGTTATCACGTCATTTTCGAGAAATATTTTTTATAAAATCAAATAGTGATAATTTAGTATATGCAACCGATACATAAATTCTAAAAATAAATCTACATGATAACTTTGCCTGAGGTTTTTTTTATACCACGCTAACTCACCATTCTTGGATCCTAGCCAATAAAAATAGGGGGTCATGTTGCAAAATTCTGCGCTATAAATTTCAACAAGTGGCAGCTTTGCAATGAAAATTTAATTGTGTTAACTATGGAAATTGTGATCAATACTTTTTAATTCGTGAGATCACGGCACCCTACCCTTAAGATAGGCAGCCAGCACCATATTTCTTATTTCAGGGTGATTCCATAACAAAAAAAGTCCACCCAGCTTTTCTCATCAACTTGGGTACCCCCGAAAGGCTGGCTGGTTCCTTACGCATAGGAGTTCCTTATCACTGAGTGATTACTGTAGACTGCGAAAAGAGCGAAAGAGCTTTCGTCACTCAACTTGACTGTGAAGGCATACTGTAGGCAGCGCAGCATCTTCAGGCTTCAATCGTGACATAACGCGTCGAATCTTGATCGAAAATCGGCATCAAAACCGAATATTCGACGACCAACGGAATGTATACTGTGGGTGCCGATGACGATGACGTGACGGTTCCGGGTGCCGATGCCGCGCCTGAAATTTCAAATTATTCAAGCTCTACAATACCGATTTATACGCTACTTGTATGACGATACTACAGTACCTCTCGTCTGACAACACTTTAACCATTAACTGTTTCAAGACTGAAGAGTTACTTACACTTGGCTAGATCTTATCCTTCGCTTGGCCTTTACTTCCTTGCGTTCGAAGCCCGTTTTCACTGCTTCCGAAAGGTTTGCCGCTTCCTGTTTTAAACGCTTCCTACAAATCTAGACAAATGCGCGGCTCTCTAGTGAAAGGGAAACACCTTAGAAAAGTCGTATATAAGGCAGTCGCGTTCACTTCTCTGCTGGCTCTTGCTGGCCTTTCGGTCAGTCTGTACAAAAACTACTTCAGCAAAAGCAAGTATGAAGCTGACGAAGACCTGCTCCAACACTCTAGGAGGCAACTTTTGAGCGGAGGAGAACACTCTTGCCCCGATGTTCAGGTACGGTTTCAGACTGTGTAACGCTTGGCTCAGTACCATTTCGAACAGTCTGCACCATGTTTGGCGCTTTCCCAATCTCACACGCTGCGTCAGCTATGTTACGGTGAAACATTTTCCATGACAGGAGTGGGAAAGTGCTGGTGGTTTCGTCCTCATATTTGGTGGCGTACTTTATTTGTTCCTCGGGCTCGCCATCGTTTGTGATGATTTCTTCGTGGCTTCCCTGGAGAGCATATCTGAGGCGCTCAATTTGTCGGAGGATGTCGCCGGTACGCCCTTCAGAATTACACCATTGCAGCTGGGAAGAATAAAAACCTGCAAAATATTCTGAGGACAACCGTGCACTGATCCCCTTTTACAGTTTGTAGCCCTTTAGACAGTCTAGGAAAACACCTTCACAGTAAGCCGTCCTGCCTGGTCGTGGTAGTTTCGCGCACTGTAAAGAATAGCAGATTTCCGCTCAGATGATTCGGCGATCGCTACGTGTTTTGGCAGTGCAAGTCTGCAGCTTATTCACACCTTTAATTCGAGCTGTCACGCGCCCGTTCGTTTATTTCGGGGCTGTCTTGTTTGTATCCGGCGTGTTAACGCGGGAGCGAGTATGCAGGTGCCACCTTCATGGCGGCTGGCTCCTCAGCCCCAGAGCTCTTTTCGTCCCTTACCTCGCTCATCAATCCCAACTCTTCAGGTTTCCTCTTTCCCCCACTGAAGCCTCCATGCGAGCTTAAATATCAGACCCCGTGCGATCCTGCTTTCAGCTTTGGGGTTGGACTTTATGTCAGCCCTCACGCCTCCTGGTTGTAGCCTCTCTCAATTTCGACTTCCTGCAGCCTCGCTCCGCAGTCCGTATCAGCCTCCGAACCAGTCTCGCTGTCATCTCACTCCAGGCTCGTCCTGACAACAGTCTAGTCTCGCTGTCATCTCATTCCAGGCTCGTCCTGACAACATTCTAGTCTCGTTTTAGATCGTTCGAGGGTGCATGCGGCTATGCGGGGGTGTGTCACAGGCTGGCTGGAGAAGGGTGCAGGCGGCTATGCTGGGTTGTGTCACAGGCTGGCAGGAGTAGGGGCAGGCGCCTACGCTGGGGTGTGTCACAGACCCTGTGGACGGCGTGTTTGTGGGTGCACAGATTCTATTGGTATTGCTACGATTGTTGGCTCTGCAGTATTCAACGTCCTCGTCATCATCGGCGTCACTGGCGTTTTCGGTATGCTGCTTGCGTCAATACGCGAACGCCTCCTGTGGATATGTGACCTGCTCCCGTGAATATTGCTGTGTTGATGTCACTAAAACGTTACCTCCTTGAGAATAAGGTTGAAGAACAGTGCGAGGGCGAAGCTCTCTGACTGCACACACTGCTGACTGAATCGCATACAACTCGTGATCGGTGCAGGCGTTCTGAAAGAGGTCCTGTGACTGATTCTAGCTGGACCTCCTCCTTGACCATGGTGTGAGGCTCGCAGGTGGACCGCTGTCACTCGATTGGAAGCCGCTCGTTCGAGATGGATTCTTTTATTTGGTCTGCATCATATTGCTGTTTGGCTTTTTCTACGATGGGGAGATCAGCTGGATAGATGGCGCCGTCCTTGTCTTTGGCTATGTCATCTACGTCAGCTTCATGGCCATCAATAGCTCCGTCTTTGCCAAGCTAGACTCTTGGACAGGTGAGCGGACAGAAGGCATCCACAAGCCTTAGCCTCGCCTGTAAGCCATAAAGCAGCACCCAGCCACAAGGTGCTCTGCACTCTTTCAGGCGGCGAGGGGTGGATACGTGACTGCTGCCTGCTGTGCTCCTCAGGCTCCAAAAAAAAAGAGGATGACGTGGAGCTCGCGGAGATGCCCAAGGCTCCAGATGTAGCCTTCAAGTTTCAGCAGACAGTGAAGGTCACCGCCATCGTGCATGACTTCATTTCACGGTGGGCGGCTTTTGCGTGTGTCGACCGTTTTTTTTCTTGCCAAGCCGCGCACATGTATGGCTGAGCGGCACATGTTGACTGGCTGAGCTTCATGGCGGGGTATGGGATGCTAGGCTTCGGCCGAGGCAAGCGCGGTTGCTTCAGACACAGACTCGCAACCCCTTGATATTCACGCAGATCAAATCTTTCGTGTCGGACGACATCCCAGTGAGCTCGTCTGACTGCACGCCGACAGAGCGCGGTGAGCTGGCAGGGCACGCCTCCTGGTTTTTTTGGCATGTGTCACACTCGGGCAAGTCGTCGGAGCACGCAGCTGCCATGCAGGGTCGAGCTGCGAGGGATTAGTTGGGGCATTCTACGTCGCAAACTGCCGAGCGCCACGGTAGACCTAAGTGGCGTCACCCTGGCGAGCCACGCCACAGACGCTGTTGGAGATAAGCGATGTGCGGCTGGATCTGGCGTTGCAGAGGATCAGGAGGCCAAAGAGCAGGAGCAGGCCAAGGAGGAGGAGGAGGAGTCTAATCCCTTCGAGTATCCCTCGGTTGGGACACCTCTTGATAAATTCCTGTGGGCCTCCTCCTTGCCCTTCTATGCGATGTTCTCAGTGACCATCCCGAACTGCTCCAAGCCAGCGTGGCAGAAATGGTACAATCCCAACGCGGCAGCCACTTTATGCAGAGATCCGGATGAATGAATGGCCACTGCAAACCATCAGATCTCAAGGGACCAACGGATGTCGCCTGCCCTTTCCCTGCATGTCTTTCAGGCATTCCCCCACTTATAGGTTTGGGGTACATCCCCCGTCTCAGAAGGTGATGTCCAGCCCCTGCGTTAGCGGGTGTTGTGCACCTACCCCCTTAGAGTATCTCAAGGTTTGCGCATTCCCCATCTCATCAAGCTGGTGTGGATAGCTCTCCTCTATGCACCATGCACCATGCGCCATGCCTGCCCCAATGCGCACCTTAGCCGATGACAGCGCTGCGCCGAATCTCCCTTCTCACTACTGTGAGGATGTGACGTGATGATGTGACGCACCAATTTCAGGGTGCAATTTAGCGTGCACATCGCCGGAATTCTACCCTGCTGAGGGGATGTGACATTTGCTCGATGGCGCAGCTGGAACATGAATGATTAGGGTGTTATGTAACATGAATTCTTAGGGTGTTGTGTAACATGAATGACTAGGGTGTTCTGTGGGATACGCAGGTACCCACTGACCTTTGCAATGTCCATTCTATGGATTGGTGGTCTGACCTATCTCATGGTAGATTGGGTCAACCGGATTGGATGCATTCTCGGCGTTCCCGCGGTGGTGATGGGCGTCACTGTTTTGGCAGCTGGGACCAGGTATATTCGATGGCGCATTGCTTGCTTTGATCCGGGTGTCCTCCACGGACCCGCAGCACACTCAGTTAAGAGTGTGGAACCGGGAACTCTCCACATGTGTGCATGTATACGCATACAACTTGTCAGCTTGCATACACCCGGTGCCGTAATTCACACCCCTTTCCTGAAGCACTGGAGAGGACATCTCATCTGTGAGTTGGCTTTGCCACTGGCTTGGCATCGCGCCAATGTGAGTTACATGAGCTCTGCCACTGCCTTGATACAACGAAGGTTTCGTTGCGTCTTCTTAGAACCTTCTTAGTGTGCATGCAATGACACATGCGGATGTAGCTGTGTGCAAGGTGCGGCTGCATGCAATGACACATGCGGATGTAGCTGCGTGCAAGGCATGGCTCAAAGTGAACAGGTCTGATGTTGCGGCGCAGTATTCCGGACGCGCTTGGGTCCATTGCGGTGGCCAAGGAAGGCCAAGGGGACATGGCGGTGTCCAACGCCATCGGGAGCAATGTGTTTGACATCTTGGTTGGTCTTGGAGTGCCATGGCTCATCACCACTCTCCAGCGCGGGGAGCCGATCCAAGTCGACAAGGATGATCTGTGCGCTTCTTCTCTGCACTTGTAAACCGCTGCCTGCAGATGGTGCTGATGCTGATCTTCGTTCTGCATGTGCAATCGCAAAGCAATTACGAACTATGGCAAATTCACAGAGTCCGTGTTTGCACACGCGGCATGCATGCATTTGTTTCATCATTGCCGCGAGAGAATAGTGCCACGAGTTGCGGGATCGTGGCAGTGCATGAGGGGTACATGCCTCGAGGCGCAAAGTGATATGATCATATGTGAGGTTACGCATGTGAGAGAGTAAGCATTACTGCATCGATGGAAGCCCGGCGAGTGCTGACTCCGTACGTTCTCCGATGCTAGTTGTCTAATTTCCCATTCTGAGTGCCAGCAAATTCAAACTCATGCGCGACCTCCTTGGGCGTGGTGCGCTTTGTTGCTCCGCACAATGCCATGATGTAGTCGCCGGGAGGATGCTGCCAGGTTCAAATACATGGCCTTCTTGTTCATCGTGTTGATTATCTACTTTTCGATCATCTTCGTCAATGGACGAAAACTTACCCCGTTTTCTGGATTTGTGCTGATATCCATTTACGGTTTGTTTATCATATATACCATCCTTTCAACTGTGCTTAGTGGATTAGGCTAATTTGCAGCAGATCACTTTATTAAGCATCAACCCTAGCTTACTGCAACAGAAAACGATATCATGCTATTAGACTCGGAAATTTTACATCAGAAAACTTCAGTGCTTAGATGGCCTAACGCTTGCTATGTTCGAGGAGTCGGTCAGATGACACCTGCCTCTTAGACCGTGTCAAATCGGTATCACGGGCATGACGATAGGGCTAAACCTATCGATTTACTTGCAATTCAGCTATTTGTAATATACTACCCTGTTTTACCACAATGTACTTACTGCGTGTACCCCTAGCTGCACATGATTCTTACGGCCCCTTTGGCATATGGGATGCTACTTCCGTCACACGATGGATGGAGATCCATGTCTTTTCTGTCATAAATCAGATTTTTATCCCGTTACACATCAGATACCCCTCACGTAACTGTTCCGTATTGTATCGGGTTACCTGACGGATAGAAGACTGGGTACGAGACGCGACGTACGCCAGGTCATTTGACACGTGGTATTGATAACCAATAAAGAGATGTCGCGTGGTACTCTTTTAAATTCCACCAATAAAGTAGTCGCGATGTAATCAATATATAAGTGTCTTCAAAGATGTCATCAGTCGACACAATAATTATATTGTCACTTCGATCTCCGAAAGTCATGACGTGTTCGACCTCGCGTCACATGTGCGGCCGAAAAAGATATCAAAAGACACCGCTGGCTCGTTTCCGCTCAGACCTGTATCTCACGCAGCTGGACAGTGACTTACGGGGGCCCGTAATTCACTGTCCAGCTGCGTGAGATACAGGTCTGAGAAATAAATACGAAGCACCAAAACTTTGCATACTGATTAAGAGGTGCGTTAGGAACAACATATTTTTTTGCGCGCGCGAGATCCGTGCACAATCTGGGATCTGGGACGCCGCGCATGGAAGGGGGTCATTGGGCACGCATTGAGCCAACCGCTCGACATACGCATCGCATAAACGCATCTTGCATATCACAAACCTTCCACGCATATCGTATATGCATAAGGAACATATTTTGAGCATCTGACAGTGCGATGTCAGCTCTAGCGAAAACGCGGATGTCAACCGCGTCTGCATTTTCGCTAGGGTTTCCTCCCTCATCCGCGCGCTCGCCTGCAAGCGTGCGTGCGCAGCGGATGAGGGAAGCGACTAGCAAAATATTATCTAATATGCGTTATCTTTCAACAGTAATTCGTATACACTGAACAGCCCACTACAAATCTCGCTAAGGGCTGGCGCGATCATGTGGGTATAGTGAGCGTGAATTTACGATTTTCGCAACTTCCAAAAGTAGCGAACGGGGTTATCATTGCGCACGATGCGGATACCCACTGACTCAGTAGGAATAGGTGATAATATTAGATACAAATAAGTTGCTTAGATGTGCACACAATCTTAAAGATCGTCACTTGACAGGGCAGGGTCTCACTGCGAGAGAGAGAGAGAGAGAGAGAGCGTTCCGCGGTAAGTCGAAATTGCATATTTAATAAATCGCATCTGTACCCGTAATACGACAATGGGGAAAGTGTTTCGTCAGTGGGAAATCGGAAGCGTTTGTACTGTACGAGTATCACGTATGCGTCTGTCGTCTCCCTTTGGAGATTCTCTCGACAAAATATATAAACGCAAGTCCCGAGAAAGCAGTCATATGTCACCCAAGAAATGTGGCGTAAAGCACTTCAACCTTTTTCGCGGGTGCGCACGATTAAGTAGAGAAATTTACACGTTTTCAGCGAACGGTTAAGATGAATTTATTTATAATCCCGAATTATCTCCGACTAATGTGTCACGTACTGCATCGAAGATGCGAACTGCATTGCGCCACATCAGCTACAGTTTTCGACATTCGATATCTCCAGCCTCTTATCGCCAGTTATATCCACGAAAGAGAAATTTATATTCTGAGGGGGTCGTGTACTTAATATATGACATTTCCCAAAGCAAAGTTGACCGTAGCATATGTTTTAATCGGAGGGTAAATGCGTGCCACGTTTGCTGCCACGACGGATTTTATCATCGGGTTCCGTATGGACGCCCAGTATCGCTCCATAACTGCTCCGCGACTGCTTCGTGACGGATTGGATACTGATTTTTATCAGTCTTGGAACGAGTTACGCATCCCGTTATGGAACGGTATCCTTACGGTATGGTGACGGCAGACAACGAGTTGTCATCCGTCACGGCCGAGGGGTCGTAAGAATCATGTGTGCAAACAATGCTTGCAGGGGCGAGCTTTGCTCGCGCCGGCATTGTTTGGAAATCAGACCGAAGGGTTTGGCACGTCATTCATATGTGTCGATTGATTTCACGATTGTTTGCAGCATATGAGAATTTGCATGGCCTGACATGCAGGTGTTAGACGGCATACGCGGCATATGCGCATTGTGTAATGCACACTACGGCTTACCGTACGAGAAATCAGGGAACGGCGGCGGTGTATTTACGCACTTTTGCAGAGTTCCCCTGCGCCGTGCTCTCCCTATCCATCGAATTTCGAGCATACATGCTATGTTGGGAAGTTCACATGTAATTTCGTCCAAAAAAATCCTAATCAGCCGCTTCCAAAAAACATCAAATGCAGATCTCGAATTAATATATATTCACACTCGCACAAGTGACCATACGAGAATTGATGTGTAACATCAATCAGATTTTGCGTATATCGTGGGGGGATGTAAAGCTTTAAATGTGGACTTCAACGGCGTTTCCAAATGGGATTCCAAATCAAACGGCGTTTCCAAATGAGATCGTCGATATGTCTCCAACACATTTTAATTACACTCTGGCTTACTACAAAGCGACTGAAACAACCGTTGAAATTTTATATCAGATCGTTAGGAGTACATGCGTATACAAGAACATGTAGATGACGGGTTCGCATGTTTCCCAACTCATCGGCATACGAACTAGAAAGCAAGCGAGGTCTGCCGGATACGTTTAAGAGTATATCAAGGTCATGCTTGCCGCACGAGTCCCGTACCGTAATACGACGAAAAGTAAACCCTCTATCGTATGCAAGCGGGATTCGGGTGGGCACGAGCCTGCTGCCTGTCCATGAAGAAACCAGATGTCTGCGAGCTTGTGCTCTTATCCTTCGTTGGCTACAAAAAGCCCTCGTGAATATACCGTATGGACCTCGTCACCCTCGGCGCAGAAGCTGGCGCAATACGTAGCCCTTCGTACCCTTATTCCCACGCCGTCCGCGGTAGGTCGTACAGACAGTACCTCGAATGAAACCGCTTCGCCCTTTCCCGCTCACAGTTCCATCCCATCTACCAACTCAACTCTACGAACTGTTCGAGGGCCTGATCTGCTCACATTTGTAAAACTTATTCCCCGACTAATGTAAGGCAAGGGGACGCAGAATTTGTCAGCAGGAGCGCATGTCAGAATTGTCCATCACTAGAGGACTGTTGGCCCGACGACAACCGTTTTGGAGAGCCAAAATCGGAAGTACAAGATCGATCGACGGTCGATCATTGTGAATCATAGTTGTCATACGATCATACATTGGACGTGCATTCTAGTGAAGCCCCCAACAGGACAGTATCGCTAACCTTGTGCAATGCTCAGAAGATTCGTTCGGAAATGATGTCCCCGAATCTACTGCCGACAACCTGGTGGCAGAAGATATCAATATGTGGATACGAAACTCCTGCCAAGGCCACCGTATAGATTCGGTGGAATCGAGAATCGACTGTGAGTCTGTGATCATCATAATATTGTAACTACATATAGCTAGGATGCGATGGCGGATTCTGTATCGGTCCCTGAATATCGGCTATGCATGATAGTTCGTTTAGGAACAAAACAACTATTCCCTCATCATTTTCAAAGTTTGCTTTCGTCGGCAACCAACATACTGTACCCTACGTTTTAGTAAAGCTTAAGCATTTCTAGACATCATTTTTGTTATATCTGCTTCGATCAAATATGAGTATACGTGTAGTCTGTGTTCAAACTCATTTCTGTGTCGGTCCCGCGGTCATCTACATTGCAATATTTAAATCGACTTTATAAATTAACTCATACCCAACAGCGCACGTACAGAAGTGCGATATTGTGTTTTCCTTACATCCCAAGTATGGTTGCCATACGTTTTTTGTGCATTATACAAGTTCCGTATACACCAATTATTCACATGGGAAGATTTATGCATAGTCCATAATGGCGGCGCAATACGGCGGAAGCACAGAAGCACGGACCAGCA
Source organism: Cymbomonas tetramitiformis (assembly GCA_001247695.2). Taxonomy (NCBI): domain Eukaryota; kingdom Viridiplantae; phylum Chlorophyta; class Pyramimonadophyceae; order Pyramimonadales; family Pyramimonadaceae; genus Cymbomonas; species Cymbomonas tetramitiformis. The sequence continues at coordinate 68,357 of LGRX02025063.1, read as the reverse complement.
GGGAAGAATGCCGCAGTGAGTAAGGAAACCTCCCTACATGTAAGAAACCCAAGTTTTCTTTTTTTTTCATTACGTCCATTATCTTGTTAACAATTGTGAAATCAATTTGTTTTATGATCTGATGCACAAATCTCTCCACCAACAGCACATGACCACTTCCGCGACTCAGATGGGATGGATGTTGTACTGGTCACCACACGCCGAATTGGGACGAGGGTCGGGTGCGAAGGGGGGGGTACGTTCGAACCAATAATTACACGGTGCCTGAAACGCCGAATTGGCGCGAATTTATAAATTCCTGAGTGCTTGGCTTACAGAAGCTTACGTTGAAGCCGATAGCCACTGTGAAGCCACTGTGAAGCCGGTTGCTTGAATTCGCGAGCGCCATGCACGGCATTACTTCGTAAGCTTCTGCAATCTTTTTAGAGGCAGTCTCTCGAGAATTTTCCCGCATGAACGTGTCAAAGCCGAGCGTCAATGGCGCATACGCAAATGGCGGTATGCGCGATTTTGCCGCATAGTTGTCGTCGTGTAGCCGAACCTATTCGCAACTGATATGGGGAGCAATAGAAAGGCGTGTTATATCCTAAACTTTGCGGCCAACGATAAGTGTTCGCGCTGTGTCTCTAAGCAGGCAGGTTGCAGCAACGCGCACTTGTTGCCTCAGCAACCTCCTTCGATAACGACTGGCGACATCCACGCGGAGCTCCGACTTCAATAATACAAACTGATGCGCCGACGTTGCGGGATCGTAGAAAGAATGGCGTATCTGCTTTCTCGGCTTCGGACAGTAATTCTATCATCAATGTAGAGCGACAATTGATAGTTGAGACAGACGGCGATGACGCTGCAACTAATCAACTCCCCGCGAAGTGGTTAACAAGGAGAGGCCGTTCAAGATCGGAAAGTTGCACAGCCGATGATGGTACGCATCCACGCGCTTATTGTGAATTATCATATTAGTACGGCAGATGTTAATTGTGGACATAATGGCAACGTATGCGCTCTATAGTAATGGTAATAATACGCGCGTCGTCCGTGTAGCTATGCACAATCATATGCGCACCATGCAGAGATTGCGCACTGTGTCAGTTGTGTGCGGCGACATGACGCGGTGCCGGTGATCGGATATGCTGCAGCCCAAGAGCATACCGCCAATAACATTGCCACGACTGCCATCGATACGGCTGCAGAGGTGTTGCATGAAAGGGAGCTTCGAAGTTCAGCTCGTGCTACTTTCGAAGTGACGACTACCACACCGCGCAAACGACCACTGCTGAAGGTAGTTGCATCAGATGTAAATGTGGAGGTGACATCTCCACATGGCACTGCGACAACATTATCTAGTTACAAAGAAGTTGGGGAGTATATATCTCATAAACAATGCGAGGCGATCAACGCAATGCACTCCGTGTCGCACGCCGACAAACATCGTATCCGAGGTAGGTCCACGCTCATTACATGCACGCACACATATGTGTTATTAACTTTGATGCTGACTTACCACCATGCATCGATGGTTATACGTGCTAATAAGATGATGTATTTTGTGGTTTCTTTTTGAACAGAACTTGATGCTGCATGCACCGTGCTGCTAGAAGAGAAGCATGTAGTGCAGATGGCAGGACTGCAAATGGTAGCTGACATAATGGATGGCACCACGAAGATAGACATCGATGCATTATGCAAGCAGTTGTTAACGCCTGCTGAGATCGACGACATTCAGCGGATTCCACATAGAACATCACTGGGTGCTACCGCCGAAACTGTTGACGACATGTCATATCAGCTTAAGCAACGCATGCTTCGCTTAGGCGGGCCTTTGCTCTTAGGTCTGGCTAGAAAATTGAAGGCGGGGACACCGGATGTTGGTGGAGTGTTGGACCATCTTTTGCAACGAAGCACAGTGTTGAACGATGAGTTGATGACTGCACAATATGTGGGAACATCGCCTTTGGATCATCCTATATGTAGGCAACTATCTGAGAGTATTGCCACCGCTACTCGACTTGGCGATCGCCGGCTTGCCAGCCAATTGTTATCGATAGTCGTGGCGGCCATGTCGACCATGAAGGTGACCACTCATGAAGTAGAGCAGAGTTTAACCCAACTAGTCGAGCTGCAAGTCGACGAGCCAGTGAAGATAATTGTCGGGAAGTCTCGAAAATATGTGCATGGGGTAGTAGTCCACCCCGTAGATGAAAACAATAATGTCATAGTCCGATCAAATGCTGACCATGATGGCGAAGATGTTTTAGATGACGAGCATGCCACTGGTGGGACTATTCATGTCGTCACACGCGACAAAATCATTGCGGTCATGGATGTGCGCGTCAATAAACATAAGATCGCCGCGGCATCTACCCATGCAAAAAATAGCTTTGCAGGCGCTCCCATCAGGCTGGGTGCACCACGGCATGTTCAAAGAGTCTCACATGCAGTCTTAATGGACTTCGTTGACTTTGTCGCATCACCGGCTTGTATACGGATATTAGACTCGTCGTCACATCATAAAACACGAGGAGAACGTGTTGATATTCGAAGTGAGTTGCTCAAGGAGTATCGTCGCCAGGCCACGGAGAATGGCATTTCTTCAGAGGATCAAGTGTGCGAGTCATTTTTCTATGCACATTGGCCAGACGACATCGTTGACGCCTCCAAGGAAGCTGAATGTGTGTGCGGGAAGTGTTATCATTGTGGCACCCAATCGTTTGTTGGCATCCTCTCGCTGCTCCAAAGAATCGAAGCTGATTTTACCACTGTACCGGGCGTGCATGTGGTCGTGACCGACTTGCGTTCAAAAGTGACAGTGGTGCGAGAACTCTTTGAAAGAGAGTTCTACCGTCACAGCGCGATGCAATCACGAACCATCCCGCACTGCCGTGTTCATGCATTAAGCGCAACGTATGGTCAGCAACAATCTTCCGTTTGCGAAGCGGATCAGCATGCAAATGTTGATGGGCAAGTCCCCACGACGGCCTTGCAGATGCATGAAGAGTGGTTGCGCATACATAGGCCCGACTTATCTGAGGACACCCTCACCGATGGATGGCATGAGATGTGTGGGTGCTACACTGATGCTGGAGTACTTGACGTAAGATATGCGGGATGCGGCAAAGGTGGACAAGCTGAATCTCGACAGCCGATGATGTGTGACTATTGTCCGAACGTGGTGCATAACCGAGGGGCATGTCTGGGTGAGGGTGAGATGCCGATCGACATCGAGACTGAAGAGTTCAAATGTGCGGCGTGTGTGGCTGCGGAGGATGCTGGCAATCATGCCATGGACTGTGCTAAGTGCAATGTGCGCTTTCACATGCTGGCTGAGATGAAAAGGCTTTTGGAAGTTTTATCCCTTAGTGGACACGAAAATAGTGATTCGTGTACTCGCTGGATGCTTCCTAGGTTGCAGAAATACACCGCAAATCTACATGTGTATGCAGCTCATAAAATGCAAGACAGCCATCAACGAGCGGTGCATGCTCAAGATCTGCTCGACATGGATGAGGAGGCAGGGGTCATCATTCAAGTTGACTATGCAGCCAAAAAAAAAGGAAATAGGACAGAGGTGACACAGGCGGAGGGCTATGGGGATGCGGCCAGAATTTCACATCATATAGCATGCGTATATCAGAAAGTCCGGGAGGCTGATGCCCCTGATTTATCTCCAGAGCAACGAAGGCATATGCTTGACATCTCCACGTACAATGTGCTGAGCGATGAAAGCAATCAGAGTGCTGTCACGGCATTAGGAGTAGTGAAATTCTCGGCAGCAACGCATCATCAGATGCATCCCGAGAGAGTAAAAGCTAGTATAGCTAGTGACAAAGCAGGGGATTACGTCGGTGCCGCATTCTTGTTTGGTACATTGGTCGAGGATACAATGGACAGCACCGGCATGTCATTCTGGAGGCACACTCACAGCATTCCAGGAGAGGGGAAGAGTAGAAACGACATGAAAGGTGGTCAGTTCAGCCAACACTTGAAGCGCATGCGTCGACGCGGGGGCGAAGGCTCCAATCAGCAAACCGCAAAGGAGGTCACGGACTCTTTGGACCTCCTACCCATGAAAGGCCTTGATAATAAGGCTGTCGATGTTCCCATACACAAATTGCCCGAAAATACACAGCTTGATAGCATTCATCTTCAATCGAAATACAATGTCAAGCAGCGAGAGGGTGGGCCAGAATCAAATATGCTCCGATGCTGGATGTTTGGGGGCATCGGACTTGGTACTGTCGTCAAGGTGGAGATTCCAGCGGAAGCAAACCTCAAGGTAAGCTCGTGATAATGTGTGTGCTCATGTGTGCTCATGTGTGCTCATGTGTGCTCATGTGTGTAAGTGTACACATTAGTATTCACTCTGGCTTACCACCACGCATTGTGTGTAAGTGTATGCATGTAGTTGAAGATTGCAAAATACTTAAATATGTGTGCGTGTGTGTGCGTGTGTGTGTGTGTGTGTATGGATGAATGAATATTGTTATGTGTTGCGGGCTGTGCGGCTTTAGCATAATTTCTAAATTAAGTATGCGTGTACTTGCTATGTTGTATACTTGTATAGACTGCGATGTAGCAACTTTTCTAAATTATGTATGCTTGGATTGAGTATGTATACTTGTATAGGCTGTGATATATCACAATGTGTATACTTACAGTAATCACTCACCTTTAAGAAAACAGGAAATTCGCGCCAGCATATTTTCACATAGAGTTATTAGATATGGGGGCGATGTATTAAATATGACGGAGTTTGAAAAAACGCTGGCTGTTTCCTTAACGTCGAGTTTCCTTAACGCTGAGTGATTACTGTATACTTGGATATACTATCTTGCATATGCTGTAATATGTTGTGTCTTTAGTAGCAAAATTTCTAAATTATGTAGGCCTGGATTTACTATGTATACTTGTATAGGCTGCATGGGTGATATAGCATTTTTTTCTAAATCAAGCATGCTTGGATTTTCTCTGTATACTATCTTGTATAGGCTGTATTATGTTGTGTGGCTTTAGCAACTTTTCTAAAATAGAAGTGTGGTTGGATTTGCTATGTATACTACTTGTATATACAGCTTACATACAAGATAGTATACATAGCAAATCCAAGCATACACAATTTAGTTTATGCAACCTACTACTATACAAATGTACATAGCAAATCCGAGCATGCCTAATTTAGACAAGTTGCTAACGCCACACAGCCTGCACACAAAGCCTGCACACACACACACACACCCACACACAGCAATATGCATCCATTCTTACACATGCCGCACAAGCATGTTCACACGCGCGTGCGCACGCGCGCGCGCACACACACACACACAACACTGCACAAAAACAAAACAAGGTTGATTACTTAATTATTTTGCTGGGTTTTGATGAAGTCTAGAATCACATTGCCAACAAATATGGATGGAAAATTCTCCGGGGGCAAGTTGCCTAATAATGATGCAGTGATGTTCACAATGACAATTATGCCACAGCCTATACATGCACGCATAGCAAATCCGAGCATGCGTAATATACGAAACATGCTAAAACCACACAGGCCGCACCACACATACACACATATATAACAATATGTATCCATCCACGATACAAATGCATGAGCAAGGTCACACACACACACGCACACGGCACACTTTTGGAAAAAACAATTTTCATTATGGAGTTTCATTAGTCTTCCAGGGGCATATATATATATATATATATATGGTGTTTTTAGAGTGATATAATATGTATATATATACATATACATATATGTGTGTGTGTGTATGAAATGATCCGGGGGAAAGTTGCATAATAATGATGAATGAAGTTATGTTCACAACAATAATAATCAAGATTATTTTGCTCATTCATAGTTTTCGTTCTTGAATTGGGACTTGTTGTTGTGTCGTAGGATATCATTGCCACATCAGTGCCCACGAACTCAACTAGCAATGGCAAGCCTGAGCCTTTGCTCGTCAAGAGCCATCAATTGCGCAAGCAAGAGAAAGCCCAGATGCTGCGAGAAAAGGCGGAGTTGCGTGATCAGCGCGGTGCCACCACTTCAGATGGCAGTGGGACACATTCAGCAATCAAGCTTCATCGGAAAACAGAGCGTGCACTTTTGAGACAATCTCTCGAAGCATGCGCAAGTGATCAATTGCTGGTATGTTTGGAGTGTGATCAGAAATTCGACAGCAAGCGGAAAAGAGTCTCATATGAAGCACACATCAGCAAATGTTGTCGGAAACAATCGTCTTCGGTGAAAAACATGATACACGACAAAATTGGCGTGCTGAAGAAAGTCCATGAACATAAGGCACATGCTTCGATAGAGGAGACCCGTACCATCATCTTCGAATCATATGCCCAATTCAAAGCAGAGGTGTCGTGCACATCTGATGGCAACTCTGATTTGGTTGTGAATGGCATAAAATGGCAGACATCGCGATTAAAGACATGTGTTTATTTGGTGCCCGGTTGCCATCTGCGTAGCATCAATGATGAACCTTGCCAGGCCATCAAGGCGGCACATGAGGTAGATGGCATCTTCAGCATAATGCGGCATATATCTATACAATCATTTCCATGTGCTTTCACGTTCACTCTCCCTCAGCCGCCCATGCTAAAGCGAGGCTGGGCGCGTATGCTAACACGAGCAGCGCGCATCCAATTCTCAGAGGAACAAGAAGCCTTCATGCTTGCTCAGTGGGAACTCAATAACAAGATCACAGCCGCATCCCTCCGGGAGAGAATGGATGTCCATTTTGTAGGGCGCGAAGAGTTGCAACTCTTAGATTCCGAAGTCCAAATATTTCTGTCTCGGATCTACTCTAGGGTGCGTCGCACCGGACAAGCGGGTGTTGATGCCGCAAGAGATCAGAATCAAGAGGGTGGAGAGGATGCTGACATCGACTCAGCGGCTGCATTGCCATTTGTTGCGTGTGGCCGAGGCATGGGGCGAGGAGGAGCTACATCATCTGGGGCTGCACCACAACCTGTCGCTCGTGGACGAGGCAAGGGCCGAGGAGAAGCTGCATCGTCGTCAACGGCGGTGCCGCAAGTTGCTGCTCGTGGCCGAGGCAAGGGGCGAGGGGGAGTTGCATCATCTGCGGCTGCACAACCACTTGTAGCTCGTGGACGAGGCAAGGGCCGAGGCGAAGCTGCATCGTCATCAACGGCGGTGCCGCAAGTTGCTGCTCGTGGCCGAGGCAAGGGGCGAGGGAGAGTTGCATCATCTGCGGCTGCACAGCCACCTGTTGCTCGTGGGCTGGGCAAAGGGCCAGGAGAAACTACATCATCTGCGGCCACACCGCAAGTTGTTGCTCGTGGCCGAGGCAACAAGAGGAAAGTTTGATCCGCGGCACGAGTATATATTATGCACTTGTAGACCATGTCATCGAGAGTAGAGCAAAAGTGGCAACAAATATGTGACATAGACGCACTCAATGTGAACACACAGAGGTCGAGTATGTTGTTATGCTGGCGAGGAGCGAGAACATAAACTGTGTTTTATGTTATAAACCCATGGATGTGAGATGGGCGATCCAATAACTCACGTCATGGCATCCTGCCATACATAATGCTATGATGAGTAGTAAGCATTTCAACATAGTTTGATATCTTCATTGATGGATAGATTGTGACGATTTCCTCTGATCGCTTGATGAGATGAATATTTTTATAATCACCGCTGCACAAATAATAAACGAGTGGCCATCCGCTTCATCCTGTCTGATCCGATTACGTACGCGTCTACGCGAATATGGGAAGATTTTAACATGCATAAATCATAACCACAAATAACATCAATTCCCTATTCTCTGAGGTGTTTATCACACTCATAATAAAGGGCCCATTGCACGTTCACTTATTGCAACGGCGAAAGCTGCGTGATGCCCGCTTGTAGCACCTCGGACCTCCGCTGCGGGGAGAGCAACGCGGTTATGCTCATGTCGACGCAGCCGATGAAAAAATTAACAGGCAATGCATGCAGTGAACAAAATTTCCGGTGGAATGACACCGATCCGCATCCGATGCCAACACGAGGCCGCCGCAAGGGCGACATGCGTATAGAGCATACACAACCCATGTCGTCTCATCTCCACCATCCTCCATCTCGGAGTTGTCACCACCAACATGAAAGTTAGTTCTCAAAAATGCTAGACCGTAGGAATCGCGCCCCATATGAGCGCTATCAAGGTGAAAGTTGCTAAAATGTGGCTAAAACTGCAATTTGAGTCCATTTTGGGACCTTAAACCCCAAATTCGGGTTATTGTACCATGCAACTGACATATGCGGACATCAAATATCGGACTCTCAACATATAAATTGGTTATTCAAAATGCTAGACCGTAGGAATCGCGCCCCATATGAGCGCTATCAAGGTGAAAGTTGCTAAAATGTGGCTAAAACTGCAATTTGAGTCCATTTTGGGACCTTAAACCCCAAATTCGGGTTATTGTACCATGCAACTGACATGTGCGGACATCAAATATCGAATTCTCAACACGAAAATTGGTTCTCAAAAATGCTAGACCGTAGGAATCGCGCCCCATATGGGCGCAATCAAGGTGAAAGTTGCTAAAATGTGGCTAAAACTGCAATTTGAGTCCATTTTGGGACCTTTAAACCCAAATTAGGGTTGTGGTAACATGCAACTGACATATGTGGACATCAAATATCGGACTCTCAATATGAAAATTGGTTCTCAAAAATGCTAGACCGTAGGAATCGCGCCCCATATGGGCGCAATCAAGGTGAAAGTTGCTAAAATGTGGCTAAAACTGCAATTTGAGTCCATTTTGGGACCTTTAAACCCAAATTAGGGTTGTGGTAACATGCAACTGACATATGCGGACATCAAATATCGGATTCTCAACATGAAAATTGGTTCTCAAAAATGCTAGACCGTAGGAATCGCGCCCCATATGGGCGCAATCAAGGTGAAAGTTGCTAAAATGTGGCTAAAACTGCAATTTGAGTCCATTTTGGGACCTTTAAACCCAAATTAGGGTTGTGGTAACATGCAACTGACATATGTGGACATCAAATATCGGATTCTCAACATGAAAATTGGTTCTCAAAAATGCTAGACCGTAGGAATCGCGCCCCATATGGGCGCAATCAAGGTGAAAGTTGCTAAAATGTGGCTAAAACTGCAATTTGAGTCCATTTTGGGACCTTTAAACCCAAATTAGGGTTGTGGTAACATGCAACTGACATATGTGGACATCAAATATCGGATTTTCAACATGAAAATTGGTTCTCAAAAATGCTAAACTATAGGAATCGTGCACCATATGGGTGAGTACAAAAAACAGTCAATCCATCCCATCTGAGTCGCGGAAGTGGTCACATACATACATACATACATACATACATACATACATACATACATACATACATACATACATACATACATATACATATTCATATACATATACACATACATATACATATGTATATACATACATACATACATACATATATATATATATATATATATGATAATAATAATAAAACATTTACGTCGACGTGTAAGGCAAAGAAACTATTCCCCTTCTCAGGAGAGTGATAGGGGCACGTCGCGATTTCTCGATGTCGTCGCGAGTTTGAAGATGCCACAAGTGACGATTATCGAAACATAGTGTCTGTCGGGTCTCTACACGTTGTTTTGTAGTTCTAAAACCCCAATGTAAAAGGTGGTCACGGATCCTGCCCGAAAGCCGCGCGATATGAAACAGCTGGAAATTTACTATCATGATCCTCAGCATATCTGAATCGTGGAAATCGTCATATTGGTGCATGTATACTGCATGGATGCATGCATGTGCTAAATCAAGGAAGCATCTCATTTGTGTCGCGAGGTCTTTTTATTTGTCGTGTCGCAAAAAGATTCGTTTATATTAACGACGCTTCGCAGCTTTTTCAGAAATATGCTGTTTTTCATTTCGTTTCCCTTAAAGGAGCGAAACAGGTTTCCTGGAAAAAAGTGACATCAACAGGCCACACCCCCTACGGTCCTAGGAAATTGTAGTATGTGTACTAAAGGTGTACTAAATGCATACTAACAGCAGTATATGTAGTCAAGTTAGTATGCCGCTAGTATGCGGTTAGGATACCGTTACGGTACCCACTAATGGAGACTAGATATTAACGGCATACTAACGCCATACGTCTTAACGACCCGTTAGTACGTGCATATGATGCCGTTAGGACGCCCCTAACACATGCATCTTAACTGGTTTTAGGATGCCGTTATGATGTTCGTAGGACGACGTTAGGACATACTAACATATGCATATTAACAGGCGTTAGGATGCCATTATGATGCTCGTAGGACGACGTTAGGACATACTAACACATGCACTATAACTGGCGTTAGGATGCCATTATGATGTTAATATGACGACGTTAGGACATACTAACACCGACACCCTAAAGGCGTCCTAACGACATGCTATCTGGGACATAGTAAAGGCATACTAACGTTGGTTTTAGCATAGCTTTAGTGTGTTAGGGCGCATACTAAACGCATACTAACTATGCCATAACTACACAAGCAGTCAAACGCGAACGTTGCGAGTATTCATATCGGGGGAAGCTTGATGCGAAGGCATATGCATTGTGAGGTGCGAGATACATTGTGATTGGTGAGTGTGATGCACAACAGGTGTGATAAACAAGTGTGATGCACAACAAAGCATATGCGTGGTTGAATGCACTTTGACAAGTCTAGAAACGTTAATATTTTTACTATCCACAATACAATCCAATCGTAAGTAGGGCTGCCCCATTCGTAGCCTAATTCGCTCAAAACAAGGCTCTAGTCCGAAAATTGCCTCTAGGGAATCAACCTAATCTCTTTAAAACAACGTGCAACAAGCGAGAAATCTCGGCGTTGGTCTTGGAGTAAAACCTTCCGAGATTTTCCACTCGCCCATTCTCATTCGATCTGAAAAAGCAAGTGGAACAATAAACCAACACTTAGTCAAGTGAGAAACTTCACACAAAAGCACAACAGCTTAGGTTCTAACTTAGAAAGGGTATAGCTTTTACCTTAAGTCTTGGCGTTGGTCATGGGCTGAAAATTTGCTTTCTCTACTCGCTCCTTTTCAACCGATCTGAAAAATAAAGCGCAACAAAGAAACCCACGCTTAGTAAAGCAAGCACATAACACAAACGCGCAAATTCTTATGTACCAACCTAGGAAAGATAGCGCACACACCTTAGGTCTTGGTGTTGGTCATGGGCTGAAAATTAGTTCTTTCCACTCGCTCATTTTCAGCCGATCTGAAAAACAACGCGCAACTCAAAACCAATGGATAGTAAAGCGCAAAAATATCATAAGATGAAATATAAGAGTAGCAAAGGAAAATAAGAAGGCCAAGTGGGGTGAGTTGGAATTTAACCAACTTCATCTAGTTCATACGACTAGCGAGAACTTACTTCTCGTTCACCCCTCAATTCGATGCTAAGCACACCGACATGCGCGCAGAAAAATTACAGTAGCACTCGCATTCACTATGAATATGTAGCGTAGTGCAGTATTTTTATGATACCAAGAACAAACATAAAACAGCACCCACTACCCGATAACTCGTGTAAATAATTGAGAAAATTTATTTTCTAAATTATTTTGGAAGTACGGGGGAGAAAATTTCTGCTTGCAAAAAATGAGCCCGAGGCTCGACGAGGACTTGTGAATTTTTTGCGGATTTTCTCCCGAGGATTTCTCAAGGCAGAGCCGAGCAATCCGCGGGGTCGACTTCTCTGTGTTCTGATTGGTTACGGAGTCACGGGGGAACCGTGACAGTCGAGTCAGATCTGTGTTCAGGCAGAGCCGGAACACAGAGGTGCTTTCTGATTGGTTGAGCTTCATCGGTGTCCATGCGGAGCATGCGACACAGATGACCACTTAGCAACACTTGGGCGGAGCCCGGGAAGATGAAGAGACTTTCGGAGCTTTTGAAATAAGCTGCGACAGTTCACTTCACTTCATTCTGCGAGAACTTCGGGCTCCGAGTCTACCAATTCAAAAGTTTCCCACACCCGCCCGCCCGGGAGGAAGGAACTTGCAGAAGCCGTGAGGCCTGCAGTTGGGCTGACTCCTCAGCAACCCTGGTTGCAGACCACCTCCCTGGAAGTCCTCAAAGTCTGTTGTGAAACCAAGGTGCTTCTAAGCACCACCCATGACTCGGAAATTATTCTCCCTGGGAAGTACTTTGCGTTCACCGCTGCCTTTGACTTGTGAATACTAATAGTTTCTTTATTGTAGTTCGATGGACACAGTGTTGAGTGTATTCCACTTCAACGTTCACCTTCCCCTTCGCTTGAAGATTCAACTCGAACTGGTCGTCGCGGGCTCGCGGCATCGGCAGCGGCATCCCGCATCACTCGAGTCGCAGTCGACTGTCGCGTGTCACCTGTGTCACAGTATCTGTATGAGTATCGGATAGTATGACGATGAGTATCAGTATCGTGAATCAATGTCGCTGTCGTTCGGCTGTCGCTGTCCCTGTCGCGTCGCGGCTGTCGCGCTCGAGTGACCAGCGCAGGTCGGCGCAGGTCGCGGTCGGTCTGTCTCGGACACGCGACGCGACGGTGCGGTGCGGTGCGGTGAGAACTTTCCATTTTATTTCTTTTGTTTATATTTATTTTTTTGCTCCTGCGCATTTTGAAAAAATCGTGCGCACAAAATGCTTCATATCTATGGCAAAAAAAACAAAACCAACATTTTGCTTGGAGGGGTGTGTTCCCTTCAACTTGCCCATTTCCCTGCCAAATTTTTGTTTTTTTGTTTTTTTCGCTATTTTTGGGTCTTATAGCGTAGCTTATGTCATACAAGTCATATGACGTTAGTACCCCTTTAGCATGCCATGTACATTACGCGGATATTATGCCGGTAGCATGCTCTTATGGTGTCATTTAGTATCCTAACGCCACACTTGCAGTTTTTTTGTTTTTTTTTGTTTGCATGCGTCTTTGTTAGTATGCCGTTACGGTACCCACTAATGGAGACTAGACGCCGTTAACATGCTATCGCCACGCCGTTAGGGGCATACTAGGTGAGACTAGACGCCGTTAACATGCTAACGCCACGCATGCTAAAGGCGTGCTAACTACATGCTAGCGGCGACAACATGTTAAAGGTGTCCTAAGGGCGTGCTTTAGGGTGCACATCTTAACGCGCCTAGAGGAATATTCCTCAAAAGATTCCCTGGTTAGGACACCTTTAGGAGGCCTTTAGGATGCCTGTAGTTCGCCCATCCTAACGGTATCCTAATGACACCCTAACGTGTGGCATTAGGACACCTTTATGACGTACTAACCACGTCTTAACGCGCCTAGAGGAATATTCCTCAAAAGATTCCCTGGTTTAGGACACCTTTAGGAGGCCTTTAGGATGCCTGTAGTTCGCCCATCCTAACGGTATCCTAATGACACCCTAACGTGTGGCATTAGGACTCCTTTATGACGTACTAACCACGTCTTAACGCGCCTACGGGGGGGGGGTCACAGGCCTGCGATGCCCCGTAAAGCACTTCGCCCCGGAGAGCATTTCTCCGCGCTACGTGAACAATGGACTCGCCAACTTCCCCCCGATGCATCCGATGACCAGTTCGTGCAGGCGTCCGCAAGTACACCCCGTGCGGCCCCGGGTCACCGTGGGCTTTCCCTCCAACGACAAGAACGACCGGTGGCCAAAACGCGTGCGCCACGACTAGCCCGAATGGCCATGTGTCACCCAGCACCTCACCCAGTACCCTTGGCACCACCGCGTGGTCCGGTGAATATTGCCACCTCCGCACCATCAACTCCGGCGGTACCACTTGCTGCCGATACCGTCGGTTGTCCGGAGGGTTTCCGGTTGGGTCAACATTTCGAGGAGCACACGAAGAAGTTTCGAGTTAGCCAATGGGCGGAAACCACTGTGGCGTGCGTGAATGATGCAAGGTGAGTGATTTCGTTTTTTCAAGGACCCTTTGAAAGTGCCCTAACTTTCAGTTGGACTCTTGAATCACAATCGTCCATTTGGACCTTCGCAGCACTGTCGCACACATATGATGCCGTTAGCATGGTAAAGACTATGTATCGACGTACTAGCGACATCTTAATTGCACTCTAACGTGGCAGGTGCCAAACGGTGTCCATCCCACGTGGCATGCCACAACCAAGGTGAAGAATGCTCAAGGTAGGCAAATGTGCACGTGTTAGGATGTGCATAACGTGCCGATAGTGTATTAACCACGTGCTATCGGTGTCACGAAGGGGTACTAACGGCATACTCAGTTGAAATAATGTGACGCAGGTAAGGAGGTATTGATGTACAAGATGAATCACGGACCTTTCGCGATTCCACCCCGCCCTGACAGAAGGTCTACCACGAAACGAAGCTTGGAGACAGCGCGCAGTTTCTTGAAGAGCATAAGGGCGGTGGAAAGATGGGGGCGTGGCCACAAACGATTGTTGCAAACTACCGCCGATAAGAAAGCCGCCAAGCACATTCGGGCTCACGACGGCTTGAAGCTCGTGCAAAACAGTATCTTGTCGACAGTCTGCGCTTGGCCACGAGATGAAGGGCAGCCCGCCAATCGATTGGCCAAGCTAGTGGGTAAAATGACCACGATCGTGCGGGAGATCACGACGACACAAGTGCGTCCTAAGGTAAACGGTTAGGATATAGTTAGTATAATGTTATGATGCCGTTAACATGCTTCGTACATCATACGGGCCCTAACGAATTGCTGCGTACGTGCAGGATATGGAGCCACTCGCACAAGAAATCAAGTCATTTTTCGAGGAGTTGGAGGCGACCGGGCCAGCGTATGCTTGGTGTGTGATTAACACTCACATGTTTTCTCACTTCGTCCAACAACTTGAGAAGTATGTGTCGGAAACAGCACAGCAGCCACGGGGAGAACGCTCCCGGCGAGATAGAACGAACTCCATAATTGATAACATACGGGAATAAATACTTTGACTGACACAAGCAGAGTCACCGAAGATGACATACCGGAAATGACACGTGACAGTACGAACATGTCACAGTGCCAATTCCAGCACACCACCTCATCTGAGGTGGCTCTACAGCTTGTGAAAGTCACCACCCTAGCTACTAGAGTTTACATCTAATGAGAATGGTTAAGTCTAGAAGCTAGAAAGATCACAAGGTTACAGGATTGAACAGAGGATGCCGAATAAAATACTGCTAGGTGCTCATCTCATGCGGGTCAGATTTCTAAGTCAAATTCCTGCCGGCTAGTGGTCAGCAGCGAGTACCCATGCCGCCTGTCTGCTCACGGGAAAAGAAGTAAAGATGATTGAAGCTGCCTGTCGGCTTAGCTGTGGACGTCGATTGCGAACTGAGAAAAGAGGTCTTAAATGCCTGAAAGGTCCGACTTACTAAACATGTCCAGCTGTCCGCTAGTGGTCAAAACTCGAATCACAAAATACATCGGAGAGATCCCCATCTCAGCTAGTGGTCGAAACACGAGATAAAAGCCCTGCCTGTCCGTTTAGAAATTAAGATGACCTAGAAGAATAACCATCGTAGGAGCCGCTGCCAGCACCACCAGACCCAGAGTCGTAGCGGTCTCCAGAATCGTAATCGGAGTGGTCAACATCCTCCTCGCAAGCACCACCAGAGTCGTGCTCCTCGCGATCGGAATGCTCGTGGGTGTAAGAATAATTGTCGTAGTTTCCGTCCGCTGGCGCAGCGCCCTCAACAAAAGTAGATGCGCTACCAGTCGAAATGTC
Source organism: Cymbomonas tetramitiformis (assembly GCA_001247695.2). NCBI lineage: Eukaryota > Viridiplantae > Chlorophyta > Pyramimonadophyceae > Pyramimonadales > Pyramimonadaceae > Cymbomonas > Cymbomonas tetramitiformis. The sequence continues at coordinate 52,603 of LGRX02025063.1, read as the reverse complement.
TTGCTGCGGGAAAAATTCAGCTTCTGAAGCCTCCAAAACACCGCCATAGTAGTCGCCCTGGAAACCTGTGTCCAGGGCGGGCTGCTGTTCCAACTGAGAAGAAGAAAATGTCGGAGAGGCCAATCGGCCACCAGTCTCCTCCCAATCGTCGTCAGATTCATCGTAATACCCAAGTGGGTACTCCGATTCATCGTCACTCTCACTACTGTCAAAAACTGCGTGGATATCCTGCTCTGAATCAACGACACGAGAGAGGTACTCTACAGAATGATGGTAGTGACGCTCCACACGAACAAGAGGGGCCTGTTGTGGGAGCCTGCGCAAACTGGAACGCCCAGTCGCGGGTCTGGTAGTGGTAATCTGCGAAGAAACAGATCGGGTGTCCAAAATTACGGGTCCAGTGCCAACGCCCTGCTCACAAAAACAGACCTCCGAAGAAACCAGTGCATCGGACTCAGCACCACCAACTGCTGTGTCCTCTGAGACAATAATGACACTCAAAACAACTGGGTCGCAAACCGCAGAGGGCTGAGTCAAAATCTGCGGAGCACTCCGGAAATGATCAAGCGCTCTAGCCTGGGCTTGGCATAAAGAAACGAGCTGGACGCGTTTCAGGTGGTCCACCTTCTCCAATCTCTCGTCGCACGATAACAAAAGAGCAAGAAGCTCCCCATCGGACAAAATATTCTCGAGAGCCATCGTGGAAAAAGAAAGCGAACGCGAACAAAAGAAATGCCGATACCACTCTGCCGTAAATTCCCGAAACTGCCGGATAGTCCAAGCGAAAACGAGAATCTGACTCCGTAAGCCGCGATAAAGACGGCTAAGCTCAAAATAAGGATAGAGCGAGTACGAAATAAAATTCACGCCAAAAATTCACAATACGCAAGCGTAAAGTGGTCCCATAACCTATTGGAAACAGCACAGCAGCCACGGGGAGAACGCTCCCGGCGAGATAGAACGAACTCCATAATTGATAACATACGGGAATAAATACTTTGACTGACACAAGCAGAGTCACCGAAGATGACATACCGGAAATGACACGTGACAGTACGAACATGTCACAGTGCCAATTCCAGCAGTATGGTCCCATGCGGGAGGTATGGATGTACGCCTTCGAGTCCTTGAACGGTCACATCAAAAGCCTAGCGAGGAGCAACTCCCTACCCGTTCCAGCCATAATGATCTGCATCAAGCGGGTGAAGGTGTTGCATTTGGTGCGTGGGTTAATCACTTTCATTTCGGAAGACCACTCCACCCGGATGCCGGCGGCCGTGACCATGGGGAGCCGCGGGGCAATTGCGGTTGAGGTATCGGCTAGGGGGAAACGTGTGGTCTTGCGAGATGATGACATTAAGGCCTTGAAGGTTTGGATGCGGACTGAATTGCCGGCTTATCGAGAGCTGGTGGAGAAGTGGGAGAAGTATGTGGAAGACGCGCGCAGGTGATTTGTGGCCCCATTCCCCGAGCGGTTGTTTATGCCCTTATGACGCCGTTGTTGCATATTTAGGACGCGCCTAAAGTACTAACGGTATCGTATCGCTGTGCACAGTTGGAATGCACGGATGCGACTGCGACACAAGCAGTACCGGAACGCGGTGTGTGCAAGGGAGGGCAAACCTGAGCACATACGCGAGCCCCCATTTGGAGCGTACGCGGATCCTACGGAATGGTTGGGCCGACAGTTCACCAAGTACGAGATGTTGCTCATGGCGGGGCCGACACCGGTTTGCTATAACTTCACGCACGTCAAGATCGGCGACGCTGATTACCGCACGGCTACGACCGATCGGAACAAGCGCACCGTACACAGCTACTTTCGCACTTTCTTCGCGAGTGAGGAAGTGGACGAGCACGGTGAGCCAAAATCCGTGGCAAGGTGAGAAAGGAGCACGCACTATTCTACCTTTAACATGTCTTTAGGATGTCGTTATGACTCGATTAGGATGCGCATAATGTCCTAACGACATACTAACTTAGCTGTTTACACAATCGTGGGCTTGGTGATATGCAGGCACGGCCGTATTACGAGAATATTGCGGGTGGAGATTGCAGGAAAGGTCTACATCTTACTGAAATGCGATTGGTTCGCTAAGCCGACCGACGAACAGATCAAGGAGTACCGTCGACGTCACTCCATTCTCGGCCCGGATAACTTGACCAAGACGGTCTATACCTTCAACCCGCACGTAGACCGCGCGGCCTTTGACAACATGGAGCCATTCATATTAGCCAATAGAGTAGAACAGCAGGTTGTTATTGTACCACATCCGTGCATGGAGACCGCGGTCATTCTCGACCCAACGGCCGACTTCTTCGAGGGATCAAGGACATAGGACGACGACGAGGTCGATGTATGAGACATGAATCGCTGCTAGTTTATTTTTTGCTTGCCACATGCCATGCAGGCAGTTGCAAATTGTGACCTTGGTAACGACCCCTGCAGTAGTACAACTAACGCATACTTTATAAGGCGCAGTGCCGCTAGAGTGCCATTAGCGTATTAACTTTGCCTACGAGCATCCTAACTACGTCCTAACGCCAACCTCCTAATGACATCCTAGAGGCATGCTAACGCCATCCTAACGTCCCTACATTTCCGAGAAACTCAGCCCGCGTAATACTTTCCCCGAATCCCACCATACTCCGCGGAATAAACTTCCCCTGGCCTTCTAGTCACCATAAAACGCCATCTCAGTGATCTGCACATCCACACGTGCCCCACCACTCACCCCTGCTCCAGTTGGGGCCAACGCATACTTAAGGCGCAGTGCCGTTAGGACGCCTGTAGTACGCGCATCTTAACGCGCCAATATGGCGTTAGTATGCCTGTAATATATTATACTACCGGCATACTAACGCCCATACGTACTAACTGTCCTTTACTATGCCTTTAGGACACCTTTAGTACACATACTACAATTTGCTAGGACCGTAGGGACCGCAGGAGCTGTCCCTCAAAAATTATGCCGTTGGAAATTTTCCAAAACATTTCTGCCCATGTCAGCAGTCCTACCCCGGATTGTGTCGAGCGCTCGCGCTTTACCGGCCAATCATGATACGATAGCATCTCAGCAGTCCTACCCCGGATTCTTTCGACCGATCGTTCGTAACCGACAACGAGCGAGAGACACGGGTAACAATTCCATATTTTACCCCGAAGATATGCGGAATTTACAATTATGAATTTGTCGCAAAACTGCTCTAACAGGTTTACCGATCTCAACATCATCATCAGCAACCCCGGATTGTTTCGGCCGATCGTTAGTAACCGACAACGAGAGACACGGGTAACAATTCCATATTTAACCCCGAAGATATGCGGAATTTACAATTATTTACGCATCTCGTCATTCAAGATCATCTCACCACTCCTATCGGCGGCGCGGCCCGGACAAAAGTGGATATGGTATGATCCTGGTCGGCAACGTTTTCATTTTTCTCCAAGCTCTTATCTTGCGCCTACCTGCTCGCTGTTTCAGCGCGCGGCTTGTGTTTTTGTTTGATTAATGATTTTTGCGCGCTACTTTCCTTTAGCGATATTTCATATCGACCATGTTTTCGTGTGCATGCGTGGAACCCGGCGGGGGGGCGTTCCTGCGATGTTCTCACATGAGCCGCATCCCACCAGCAGCCCATCCTGCGATATATGGATGATTGGAGGCCGTCGGGCGTCTTTGCATCCCGCCTGACGGTTTGGGTTCAATTTCCAACAGGAATTCTTCCTTCCTGAGCAGCGCTCTGTTTTTTTGCAGGTTTATGCTGTGCCTTTTCTGAAGGCGCCAGCAACGGCCATCGTGTATAATTCATGCTGTGCCTTTTCTGCAGCCGCCAGCAACGTTCCTGGCGGCATCTTTCCCTCTGGCCCTACTAAGCTGAAGGGGTGCTTGGAGACCGGCGGGATTCTCCGACGGGTTGGGTTCGATTCCCAACGTCTTTACTAACCAGCGTTTCGTTTTTTGCAGGTTTTGTTTTTTACGCCGAGCATCTTTTTATGCCGCCAGCACTCTGGCGGCATCGTGTGACTTCCAGCTCTGTTTAGGTTTCGCCGATTATTGATGTTCAGAATTTCAGATTTCCCACCCACTGTTCCGCTGCTGATTTCAAAACGTCTATTTTGTACGTAGATGCCCACCCGAGGGTGAAATGCGGACAGCAGTTGGCTGTCAGTATTGGGTTCGATCCCCAACGTCCTGACTGATTCGCTGTTCGTGTGCTGCAGGAATCGTTTTGGTTCTGAAGATTTTGGAACGTGCGCTGTGCTCTAGTTTCCTAGTTTAGATTTTCATATCGCCCTCGGGTAGTTGAATCCTTGTATTAGAAACTAGCAGCCTAGTAGTATTAAGTAAATATGCTAATATTTTTTAAGAGAGTAGTCGTTTTTTCTCTTAGTATCTTTATCCATCTGAAATGCTTGCTTGCTTGCTACCCATGTATGCCTCGTGCTATATGAATGTCCCCAAGTGATCGTTTAATACACCTGTGTTTTATGTAATATTCGCGGTACTACTCGTTCAGTAATTTTGTTTTAAAGTCATAATTGCGGTACTATTCGTTTGTGTTCCCCCTAGCTTAATTTCATTTTCGGAAATTTTCTGTAAATTTTCACGACAGAAATGAGCGTTGCGCTCATGTTTGTCGCAGGTGCGACAAAAATGAGCGCAACGCTCATTTATGTCGCACGGTATAATTGCAGTTTTGTCGCACGGTGCGACAAATAAAATAACCTTGCGACAAAAATGAGGTGCTACCCTAAATCAACCTGACGTTTAATGACGCGTCGTGAGTTGCGAAACAACATATATGGAAGGGTGGACAATTTGGTTGGAATAGAAAAGTGACAATCCTAGAATACAAATTTGAATTCTTAATTCTGGAATACAGATCTGCCTCAAAAATTCTTCCGCCTTTCAAGAATGATATTTTCCAAAATTTCCCCCACTCGGGACTTATGAAGATGTGAACCACTTTGGTGAGGTGGCCTCACCAAAGTGGCTCACCAAAGTGGTTCATAAAATTCACACTGCTGTAACGCGTAACGCGCTGGGTATTCTGAATTATTTATGACGTTTTTGTATATAATTTATATTTGGGAACTACCGTTTTCCCGACACAACTGACATGGCAAGAGAAATCCAGCGCAGATGAATATGGCAGTTCGATTAAAATATTTTTCACGGCCGAAATCGCTCGAAAACCCATGATGATGTGTTAAGTACGAGAGCCCGCCGCATTAAACCCCCCTTAAATACTATCTTTTCGTGATTATTACTGGTCACACGAGCCTGGAAAGGTCCAACGTCCAACTCTATAGCCGATGTGGCGCAACATCATTCACGTCTTGGATACATTACGTGATTCATTAGACGGGCGAAATTCGGAACCGTGCACTGTAAATGAAGTAATATCTGCATTTAATCGTGCGTCCCCGCGAAAAGGTTGAAGTGGGGTACCCCACATTCCTTGGGTGGCATGTGACTGCTTTTTCGTACGGTATGTCATTTTGAGACGCAAAAGATTTGGTTTGGTTTTTGACAGATTCACCTCTCGCATACGGCATACGTATGATACTCGCAGTGTCACTGTCCCATTTTACAGCAGATGTCGCTTTGAGCATTTTGCGATGTACAGATGTTATTTGTTAACTATGTAATTTCAGCTTAACGCGGAACGCGCTATCTCTCTCTCTCTCTCTCTCGCAGTGAGACCCCGTACAGCCAGGCGAAGATTTTAAAGATTACGTGTTCATCTAAGTAAAATTTTCCTATCTAATATTATCACATATTTCTACTGAGTCAGGGGGTATTCGCTTCGCAAAGAATGATGGCCCTTTCACTACTTTTGGAAGTCGCGAAAATCCTAAGATCCCGCTCAACATACCCACATGACCGCGCCGACCCTTAGCGAGAATTGTGGTTGGCCATTCAAACCGTACGAATTAATATTGAAAGATAACACATATGAGATAATATTTTGGTAAGCCGTTCCCTCATCCGCAGCGCAAACTTGCTTGCAAGCGAGCGCGCAGTTGAGGGACGAAACCCTAGCGAAAACGTGGACGCGGTTGACATCCGCGTTTTTTGCTAGGGCTGACAGCGCGCTGTCAAATGCTCAAAACGTGTTCGTTATGCGAATATGATATGTGTGGTACGCTTGTGCTATGCATTGTGCTTTCATGCGGTGCGTATGTCGAGCCGTTCACTCGATGCGTGCCCAATGACCCCCTCCCTTGCGCGGCGTTCCAGATTATGCGCACGGATTTCGCGCGCGCAAAAAACATGTTGTTCCCAACACACCTAAAAATAAGTATGCAAAGTTTCGATGCTTGCGGTGTATTGCTCAGACCTCTACATCAAGCTGCTGGACAGTGACTTACGGGTCCGTAAGTCACTGTCCAGCAGCTTGAGGTGAAGGTCTGAGCGAGAATAGGTGAGCGGATTATGTTTTGTTCGACGTGAGCACGTGACGGAGACTAGACACGTCATCATACCACGGATATGCGAATGGAAAATATATAAATTGAATTTCACCAACAAATATTTTAGTGAATATAAACCTTTGGTATATTCACTACATCGCGGCCAGATTATTGGCTGGAAAAAAAAGGATTCCCACACGACTTGTATTTATTGGTCATAGAGACCACAGGCTTTCGCTGGAAGCGCTTTCGCGTTTTTTTGCTCATTTCCCGCATTTTCCCAATGTTTCCCGATATACATATATCCCTTTGGCAACATTGTTATACTAATTTTTCGAGGGACGATATAAAAATTCAGTTTGCATTTTAGAATTAAAAATTAATTTTTCTATTCTAGGATTGTCACTTTTCTATTCCGAAATAATAATTTTTGGTATATGGAATCGCGCACACTTGCCGAGATATCATAGACCATGGATGAGTGCATCGTATCGATAATGCATTTGCAAGCCGCATATTTTGCTCGGGACTTGTTCATAGCCACTCACCAAAGTGGTTCGCGAAAGTGGTTCATCGATACCCGTACACACCTGACGCCTGAGCGCCGCACCGGGCGAAGCCAAAACTATGGCCGCTGGAACGATATTTAGTTTCATATGTGTGTGATCTGTCATCATACTCACATAACAGTTCACTGCCACGTCACAAGTGTCGGCGTATGCCCTTTTCGAGCTAGATTTCCATTCATAATATTCTGATACATTATGAACGACACCGGTATGTCATTGGCCTCACATTGGGTCATGTGGGACGGGAGCACGGGGCGTTCCTCAGGTCGATCACCATGGTATTGGCCAATTAACATATGTTGACTGGTATTCTCATTCATTCAGTCAATTGAATTGCCATGATCAAGCGATTACTTTAGATATGTTCTCTCGAGAAATCACGGCACTTCCTGAATAGGAGGGTTATTCATCAAGAATAGTATGATTATGAATAGGGCTTTCCCCATTATTCACATTCATTGGTAAACCCTTTTTACGTAATATTCATACTCACGATTACCTCCAATTTATGATATTCATATAGGTTCAAATTCCTGTTCCTGTTTGGGCACTCTGCTGCACTGAACTATGCCGGGGGATGCGGGACTGCACACGGCGTGCCTGTGTCGCAGTACGATATATGGTGCAACCGATGGCAGCTTCACGCGAATTGTCCAGAGGTTCCAAGCCTTCGAGCAAGGCCTTTGAAGGCACTTTAGCATGCGAGAATATGTCGTTGCCTGCTTATGTGGAAGGTTGACATGGATCGCAATGTCTGCTTATGTGGAAGGTTGACATGGAACTGAAGGTTGACATGGATCGCCACCCTGCCTTACGTGTTCTGCGCTGAGCGCGTTTATGGCGGGATAACTTGCCATTTCGTTAAAAAAGGAACCTATCGATCTGCGTTTTATCTATACTGAGATTCCCAGTCAACTCCCATACTGCCCATCCCCAATTATATATATATAGGCTTTGTGAGCGAGAACCAATGGGGAAGGTTTCCTATGCACCTCGTGGGAAGGATTCCTGCGCACCCAAGCTGTGACAGTGCCCAGTGCATATGGTTCTTGTCCGTCTGTGGGACGAACTTGGATTGAGGCTAAATCCACACAACTGGAAAATATTGAACATGGCTTTCAGGCTAAAAAGTATGTTGACAGGACTGGGCGTTTTCTGAGCAAAACAACAGTCACCACAGCAGAGCAGAGAACCTGCCAAACATCGCAACATCTGGAGAGGATGCTGCTGCGGCGGCTGCGGCTGCTGCTGCTACGCACTGCGAACGTGTGAAGGGTGTCCAGCATGTGTTGGGCGGGATAGACCTGAAAGGTGTGTAAGTCCAGTGCTGGACAGTAGGGGTGGGGAATAAATGGCACCACACGGAAGTGACTAACACTGCAAGGATTGCATAGAGTTCGAAGTTGCTGACGGATCGGAGGAGTAACTTAGAAGTTATCAGTAACCCAAAAGCTAACACTGTCCCCAACGTCCCACTGGCAGGGCACGTCTAGGATAGGGTGCTGTCCAGGCTGTGAAAGAACTACCATGTAGGAAAAGAACAGAAACAAGCAAGTCAACACTACCGGGGTGCTGATCGGTTGCGTTGCTCTTATCTGCACATCCGAAGCTCGTTGAATAAAGTTTGAAGGCTCTCTGTAAATGGCATCAAAATCGGGACGAGTTTGCCAGATGCCCAGGTGCTCGTGATCGCAAATTTCAACCTAAAGCGACGAAGCATTAGGTTTGCTGTAAGCATACTAAAAATTCAGCCGTACATACAGTTGAAAGGCCCAAACTTTCACTAAGTCCCTGTGTTTTCGGAAGTAGCACAAAGCTGCATCAATATCAGGGAGAAACTCTTGTTCTGCGCGCCCGCTCATACGATCTCCCGCTCTTCGAAGGCGGCAGAAGACTTTTCATACACGCTCTTCGGAATCCGGCAAGTGAAATTAGCTGACAACGCAGCGATCAACGTCTGAAAATCAACTAGCAAGTTATTTCATATTTCGGCGAGACATACATCCTGCAGCTCATGATCCTTTGAAGTTTAGTTTTTTCATGATCCTGCACACGAATATCGGCCGCCAGCCCAGCTCCTTGTGAACAACTCCTCCAAGCAAGGTGCTAAGACGAATACAGGAATCACTTGATCTGTGTGCGAACAGCACCAGCAGCGCGCAAAGACTTTCTCGTATGGACTCTGATATGTAATCTAATTGTGCCAGGCTCGAGCCTTTGCTCGCTCGCCATAAGCGTGACGTCGGGTAGGCACTTACGTTCCATATGCAGAGTGCACTGTCGCGGGAAGGGACAACTGGCGGCGCCGTTTATTGGCCTGCGCGCAGCACAGCCTCATGCGAGTTTAAACCCGGTTCAGGATAGGGACGACAGCTTGTCAGCAAGTACCACAGATGTGCGGGGAGCAGCGAGCCGGGGGAAATGTACGCGCACTTTAGGGGTTATGAAAAGCTCGTTCAGCAGGTACTCCAGACTTTCAGGAGTTTGAGCGCACGTTGCACCAAGGATATTCAAGTTGCCGAAAAGCTATCATGTGGTGCTCACACGCAAGAATCAACAACCGTTCGTGGGGCCCGCGCCTCATCTTTAGCCTGCAGGCTCCGCGGAGTTGAAGGAAATATGCGGAACCGATCGCACAAAGTGAAAGGAAATCAGCGCGGTCGTGAGCGATATAGAGACTGATGTACGTACCTTTTCGTGTGCGTTGTGGCGGGTTCCCACTTTGCGGCGTTTGAACGAGCCATCCTTCAATAACCAAAATCGTTTATCGAAAGAGCTGCACCCACCAAAGTAGACAGTGCAGTGAACAGCTGGAGCGCACCGCAGGTGGGTGCCAAGTTTCGAAACGAAGAAAGGAAGCATGATAGGGTTTCGGAGAAGAGGTCTTCCGTGATGTGTAAATGGACGGGAGGGTCATCTTGAAAAGGACGAGTAGCAGAGGCATCATAATCTTTGATTGCCACAAAAGGCAAGGTGCAAAGCATGCTTTCGGCAACAATGCCTCGCCTTGCTTCTGCAGGAGTGACGCAACGATAATATGGCAGGCGGGGCCAGTCGATTGTTGCCTAAAGAAGCCTTGGCAAGAGATGCTATCAAACAAGATTTTGCGAAAGGGACATCATTGAAGAGTACCCGTAGGGTTTTATTTTGATCTTCTTTGGCTTTTTATGCACCACCTTGACCTTTTTAGCCGCCTTGGACTTTGCGCTCATACCACGTGAGATGCTCGTAGCACCCAAGCTCTGCACTTACACAAAGAATGTAAGAAAGAAGCCGTGCTAAACTAGGAAATAAATAAGAGCGGAATTGTAACGTAAACTTTTGGTTCAGGTTTGAGCCCCACGTGATCGGCAAATGGCAGAGGGATACTGCCGTTCAGGTTGGCAGCATGCGTGCTATGCTGTTCGACACCTTACAACCAAGCGGGGAAAAGTTGTACTAAGCTGCGAAAACAGTAGTACGGCGGTAATTCATAGCATTCTGCAGCAAAAACCTAAGACTTCGAGGCTTCATATCCGAGAGGTGAACAGAGTGGACCTGCTCGGCGTGAAGCGACGCGTTTAGCACGGCAGTTTGGGCGTTTAAACTACTCCGATCTCCCAATAAACACATCGATCCGGAAATTTTCGGAGAAAGCAGATGCGTGTGGGTGTATCCTCTTGCAGCTTGAAGAAACCACGGGATTGAGAGCGACAAATCCGTCTGAGCACGAATAGGAACTTCACGGCTTATTGAAGAAATGTATGATCTAAACGGACAGATCACAGGTGGCGATATTAAAGACGCCGAACGCGGGGCGCTGGCAGCAATGCTCTGCCAGCGCAAGCAAGCATCCTTTGGGGCACATGGGGTGCTAGCAAGACGCGAGCTCCGCGGAAAAAAGGACAGCGCGACGCGGAGCATTTCGTTTTGACTCTCAGCAGTCTCTTCGGTAAGGCCAAACCTAGACCTGTGTCCTGTGAGCACGAGACTGAACAAGCCCGAGTTAAACCAATCCGATACTGCACATCCAGTAATTACTATTAGTGACACTAGGAAACTCGTGGTCTAGGTCTCGGACTTTCGGAGCAAGCATGCGCCACTTGAAAGACCTGTCGTGTGACAGTGACACCCCGGACCACCATCATCATCATCATCATCATCATCCATTCGGATTGCGATTGGTATGCTAAATAGCTAAATTGCTAGTTGCAGGCTTGAGGCGAGGCTGGAGATTCAGATGTGGAGAAATCTGAACGGGAAGTCAAGTGGAGATCCAACACCAAGCACATCGATGCTAAATTTGCGAGCATCGACAATTCAACATGCGATGCGATGCGATGACGGCATGACGCGATGCGATGTGATGACGCGATGCGAGCGATCGCGATCGACGCGACGCGTCAGATCACGGTCAGCTCCAAAATCCAATCTGCATCCCAGGATCTGCATCCTTGAACCTTGATGCGAACGAAGTTGCGAACATCGCTTCAAGAATTCAAGAATTCAAGAATTTCGCTGAGAGAGAAGGAGAAGGTTACTGCACTTGCCTCTTCTTGGTGCAGCAATATACAAAGATTTACTGCACCAACTTTGTACTTACTGGATCGCGATCTTATCACGATCAATATGAACGCAAACGCGCTATTCGTATCGCCGCCGTCTTCAATGAAAATAACAGGACTGGAACACAGACACGCCAAAGTGCGGTATAAGAGAAAATTGAGAATAAATTCTTGCTATCATAACGATAGCATCAGTGGAGGAATAAGAATATTTTGTGGTTTCGGTATATCTTTGGCGAAGGTGCTAGTTGGTCATGGACGATCTGAGTCTCTCAAGGACCGTCTCCTTGTTCAACCGTATTTCGCACGCCCTTTTCGGGTATGTCTGCATCCATGCGTGCTCATGACACTTTGGGTGCCTCGGAGAAAGAGATGTACACTAGCTATCTCTCAGCTCTCAGCGAGAAGCTGTCGGCTTTCACAAACGTGCCATCTGTGTTCATGTCGCAGGAACAAGAGATACTCTAGTATCCTTCGGAAGCTCGCAGTTCTTCATATCCGTCTCAACATGAACAGTTCCTTCCGCAGAGGACTTTTGAACTACGCTAAGGACCTAAAGCTTAAGGTGAGATTCTTGCGACAATATTTCACTATCACCTAAGCTGCTTGGTCGCCAGGAGTGTCGTGTTGCTGTTTCTTTTGCACCTTCACAGTCCTTGCACTTCGCTTCATACTTCCGGATACGCCTTCCCCCATTGAGGTTGTTGTTTGGTCAGCAACTCTCAGTTCCTAATGTGTATTTCCTATACATACCGGATACTGTTGTCAAGTCTTCGCACACATTACTCGAAACACGAGAGACAAACATGAAAATTCAAGGGCTTTGAGAGCCTCGAATCTTTGTGCTGTAATCTGCTCAGTTTGTCTGACAGGGAAGAGGCGACGACGATATGGTCGACCGATACCTGAGGCACCTCGAAAGAAGTCAATTGGATGGTCAGGATATGATGCTGAAGACGCTTGTGGATTGCCTTGCTTTGAAAATTTATCTTGTGCATGACAGGTGAGGACTCGTGCCTGCCACTTCAACCCAAGACTCTACACGTTCATATAACATCGCTTGACCTCCACAACCTCTAGACCCCTCGGCGGGCCGTTTGTGTCGAGGTCCCAACTGCAACCTTGACGTCTGGAACGCTTTTTGGGGGTTTTCTCTTTTTCTAGAGTCGATTTCTATCAAGTGTTGGAAATTAAACTTCTCGATTTCCACTATGTATATACCACGTGGTAAATATATATATATATATATATAGGTGGTATATATATATATATATATATATACATGTTTTTCGCTGACCCAATAATCAGTCGTGTTGGGGCAACGTTGTCCGAGTGCTCACTTGAAACTTGCGTAGTGTGTGTGTGTGCCTGACTTCTGAACGCTTGTCTCCATAAAACCCATGTGTACTCGTTGCTAAGCACTTTGCTTGTGCTATGTCTGTTGCACTCAATCCCTCAACATTTGCACCAAAGCCTCATGTCTGCACTTCATCCCATGCCGATAGCTTGCACTCTTGGGATGTGGTTGGCTTGTATCGTGTACTCGACTGTATTCTCACCCTTCTCGGCACTCGTCTATCTTGCGCACGCAGGATTCAGAAGCCCATCGTGTATACGTTTGAGATGTATGAGTCCATTAGTCCCGCCAGAAGACTCTTCCTGACGCTCTTCGGTAAACACTTCAATACACTCCGTGTGGCAGAGGAGACTCCTGTTGCACCCGATATGGCGACGATATGCCCGACGCAGGCTGCTCAGATTACGCATATCGTTGATGAGAGTGCACGGCTGGACTCGACTCTCGTTACCACGGCAAGTGTACACGCCCCGGATCGGCCTGGCGCGTCAAGGGATACCGTGAAGCAACCGCCATTTGCAGAGCGCTCGACCGACGCTGTTGTGGAAGATGAACCATATCTGGAACCGCCTGCCACGCCGATATACGTCTCGATTCACGAGCAATCGTACTCCACTGACCCCGACGCGGAAGATGTACAACGCCCGGAGCTGCCTGCCACGCCACGGACTGCCCCGGACTTTCAGCATCTCGAGTCGCACTCCGCTGACCCCAACGCGAAAGTTGTAAAACTCCTGAAACCTCGTGCCACGCCGCGGTACATCTCGGCCATTCAGCCAGACGCGGCGCACTCCACTCCACTCCTGGAGCTGCCTGCCACAGCGTCAATTCTGGGTCAGCCTAACGCCGGGAACTTGCGGCGCCGCGAAGCAAAACTTGCTTGTTGCGGCGGGAAGCAAAACTTGAAGCAAGTCAAGATGAACACTTGCCGGGCGAAGCGGCGTCGCGAAATACCGTTTATGCGGTTTCTCTTTGCACATCGAGAAGTTGATGCTGAGTTTTCGAACCATCTGAATACCAAGTTTCTACATGGCTGGGGAGGGGCAGCCTGGAACCAAGATGAGCGTGCGCCAAAGCGCATCAGGAATACTGAACCTGGACAGGGCTTCACTTGGATTGAAACTCACTACTCCAATCAGCGTGCGTCACCGGGCTATCTAATCGAGCACTTGTTCACTCATCTACCATACACTTGGGGGACCCTCTCGCCACAAGTCGAGGACAAACTTGGACCCCAAGGTGAACCTCTTGGCCTGTGGGACGCGCTTCAAAAGCTAATTACGAGCAATATTCAACAAACAAAGAAAGAAAAGCCTTCCGATCACGAGTATGAAGACTACAAGGAATTCATCCGCAAAGCTGTTCTGGGTGTCCCTGTGATTCTCCCGATGATGGTCCAGAACGCGCGCAAAGTCGAGTTGACCTCCCAGCAAAGCTTTCTTGTCGAGTTGCAGGAACTTTTCGAAAAGATGAAGAGAAAGACGAAGCCGAACGAGGCGTCTTTCTCGGAAAATTGAACCTTACAAGAAACCAATTTGGACTGAAGGGCTAGCTATTCTCTCAAGCCGCAAATTGAATTACCTGATAACTTTCTCCGCACAGCGTATTTATCCACATAGTTGAGATCTGGATGAATACACACGACTGCGTATATGGTGCCCAAAAATCGTTACACAATTGAGTAACTTGTATATTTTCATAAACAATATAGAGCTTTTGCTAAAAAAAGCGACGCATGGATTTGAGGGCATCAACGTTGCAATATCACCAATAATGCGAGCACGGTAATCTACGAGATACAGCCGGTTCGATGTGTATTTGTTCCGCACGCACGTTCGAATCCCGTCCTGCTTACTTACAGTTACATGCATGTACATCCGCATAGAGACACGCGGATCGCCCTCCGAAGGCCCAACCACAAAATCGGACAATTCACAGCAAGAGTTTTTACGGTTTGCAGTCACTCATGCCATGCACTACGCAAAATACACTTACCCACACTCCAATCGATTAGACAAATGGGGAATTTGTCATCCACACCCACACAGACCGCTTACCTATGCCCACCCGGTGATAAGGCGCCAACTTATGCGAAAGAAGCATGCACTACACTGCCATAGAAAGCCGCATGATACCCCAAGCAAGGCTGCCGGACTAACCATGCAGCATCAAATCTGTATTTGGCAAAGGCTACCCACACTGAACGGCACGAGACCCGCCAACAAAGACCAATCTGAGAGTGCCACCATACATATATATATATATATATATATACATGGATGGATGGATGCCTGAGTACATAATATACACCAGTTCAGCAATTGTATCACATGAAATCCCTCTACGGCTAAGTCAATTCCTGCTACAAAATCACACATATTGGTCGTTTACAGGTTGAGTAAGCCACTGCTCGACTTGCTTGCCATTGCGCGGACTCATAAAGCTGTTGAGTGGCAGTGCAGCATGGTGGAAAATAAATGGCTGCTACTAGTGGTGTGAGCGCGGCATCCCAGCAGCCTCCCTGATATACCAGTGATTCAAGATCTGCTTCGAGCTGGTAGGGGTGGCTTGGTGGCGGATATCATTGGGCTCGATTTGGATGCACTTATGCCTACCAAGTTGACCTTGCTCGCTTTGCGCACCTGGGTCACCGCACTGACCTGCTGCCAGCGCATCTTGGCTCGGTCGGATGTGCTCAAATCCGCTGAGTCTTGAGGGTGTATCAGCTTGTTGCCTTTCTCTAAGCGTGCTTTGAACTGCTCCGCAACACCAAATCAGCCCCGTATTCTCCTTAGCACGCTAAACCCTTCTGCTGTCGCAAATGTCAGCACAACTGAAGAACTGCCCCCTTCCTTTTTGCCAAGTTTCAGTTCCATGAGCCCATTACGAGTCAGAACAGCCATCGGATAAAACAACGAGGCGAAATATTCTGTGCCACTCCCATTACGACGCCACGGAACTAGGCTCCCAAGATGAGGTCACAAAGCCAAAGTGAAGTGGTGTGGTCTGACATTGCTTGCTTTAAATATGAGTCTCCCAGCTGACACTACCGCCCATGGACTTTCAGGTCAAAGCTCCCGTCAGCAGACCACCCATCAACGCTCCTAGGAAAGCTCGCAAAAGGGATGGCGGCTTTGCACCAGCAAAATAAAAACAAGAGATTTGATACGCAAGTGTAGCATTCGTGTGCAAGCACAATGAATGGAATTGAAAGTGCTCAGCCTTCAAGCGCGGTAATGGGGATGGCGGGGTGCGGTAATATGTGTGCCTCGCATCCATGGTACGGCATAAGCCACCATGGACATGCTGTGACGTGGTCAGGGTGCAGCATGCGCACGTCATCATCTTCGATGTTGTTAAAGCATTCGTGGCACCAGCAGTACACCGCCTCGCAGCTGCTGCCACATCGGCCATGGTTCCCGTGCGGAGAGATTCTGGTGTGCTTGTGGCAGAACTTGAATTGGCACTTCTGGCGCCTCTCCTCCCCTCGCCTCACCCCTTAGTGCAGTCGGGGATAGAGAGGGCACAGGACACGATATCACACACTGAACGGCATGCGCCCGGCCGACAAACGCCCGCCCACCATTATCCCAGTGGACGTGAGAAGCATTCAGGAACCTTTCAGCTGCACTCAACGGCAGATGGAATCTAAGTGACCTGCGGGGAATTTTTTGTGCCTCTCTTGCACGGGCCACACCTGCGGGGAATTTGTAATCGGAAGCATCGTTCATGTAAGGGGGGGAGAGAGCCAAGGGGGAGACTGTTGGGAGGGGAGGTAATGCGTGTGGGAAGCAGGAACAGGGCGTGGCCGTGACTGGATGCCAATGACTCCGACACACCACAACCCAAATTCAAAGCAGCATGGATGATAGTGTATACCAATCATCAAATGCTGGCCCCGGGTGTCCGAGTAAGCGAGGCTTGCTGGCATGCCCACCGGAACGCGGTCACGGTACGATCAATGAAATCTGTTGGTCGATGAATGCAAACATTGGACCGAGAATGGAAGATGCATGGAAGCAGCAACCAAAAGCCGGGTCGCTGCTTAGGGTCCGCCAAGAACAAGGGGGGCACAGCATGCGACTCTGACAACACCCTGCCTTTTCTCGCAGTAAGAGCAGCCTCGTTTGCTCCATTCTTCAAGAGTCAGTGCCCGCCAGAGAGGTACCACACAGATCACAGCTGTGCCCATCGACAGATGAAATCTACCCGATCCGGGGGGCTTCTGTGCTCACTTGCACGGTCGCATGGGAAGTGCCTATCGAGACTGCCATCTGGGTCCTCAGGGGGAGAGAGCGGTGGGAAGGGACGGGTCATGGCGGGAGGAAAGAGAGGAAGCAACGGGGAGCTACCACACACAAGATAGCTGGGCACAGACATGCAACTCGGGCTGACTGTCATCGGCGCCAATCTGCCGCCCTTCCTTTGTTGATAAACCGATGACCGAGGAGAGCTAAGCGGGGCTCGAATATCCTTGGTGTACGAGTCTCACCGGAAACCTGCACATGTTACCTCGGGTGCGAACTCCACTTTGCTCGCAGGGAGGGTCCAGGAACAGCGGGTGCTTGGGTCACAGGTAAGGAGAGGGGTACGCACTGGTCGTAGACCGGGTGTCCATCGGGTGATAACACACGCACTCTAGGGGTCAGCGCACAAGGGAAGGTTTGAGCAAGCAAGTTGAGGCACTGAGCGTGGTAATCACACCGAGCATGGTTACCCTCCGCGTATGGCCTGTGAGTGCCCAACAAGTGGAGTCACACTACACAGGATGGGTTCTGCTGAGAAGAGCGCATCATGAGTGAGTGCCCCCCATTTGTTGGGCACTCACTCATGACGCATTCCACATGGTGCTACGGATTGGGCTGAGGAGACTGCTCCCATCAGTTGTTGGGCACAGCCCTCCAATCGGGGCGAACGAGCGGCTAAAGCAGTGACCATATTTCCATGGCACTGGAGGGGTGACACCCCCCGTTGGCTGAGGTCTTTACAGCGCTCCATTCTACTTTAGCCCCCGAGGATGGGGGCCTACCCGTGAGAATCAGGTGGGGAAAACATGTGCCTTAGTGCAGGGCTCTGAGACAGAGGGAGGAAGGTGGAGATGGGGTGGACTATTTGGTTTGGTGGGCCTTGTTGTCTGCCCTTCGGTTAGATCGGTGGCTAAGAGCTGGTGGTGCACAGGTCATTCAGGATGTCATCGATATCTCGCTGAAAGGGGCTTTGGCTCGGGGCTTCCCATGCCCTGGAGGATCCAGGGGGGGCTGGTCTACATGGGGGGGGGATGCGGATTCGTTTGCGGCTGGGGTTGTTCGCGTTTCGAGGTGTGGAGGCCCTGGTCGGGTTGGTTGGTATGAGGTGGATGACGCGCCGGGAGAGATCGGGATCCGTGTCGGCAATATAGCGAGCGTGGCGCTCGGGGGATGGCCAGGGCACATTGGTGGTTCCTTGGGGTTTCGAGTTGGTGGAGGATGTGGTGGAGGCCATTGCGAACGGGAGTCAAGCGATTAGAAGATTCAGGAACAGGGCGTGACAAGACACGGCCGACACATAGTGTGAAACAAAAAGTGCACGGCACCCATTCACACGCACACCCCCCAATCCACCAGTGCGCTCTGGAAAATCTGGATGAATGCCCCAAAGCGTGTGCTGAATCCTTCGATCCCCGGTGTGGGTACATAGTGCAGCCGGATTCTGCGGTTCTATGATGCCAAAGGAATCGATCCAAGGATAAGCTACACACAGCTGACATCCGACGCTGCGGGGGGAGCTATTACGAAACTCGGACACTGGTGCTGGCGCCCCAGCGACTATGTGTGAAGGGCGCTCTCTGGAAGCAATCCTACTTCATTGGGGTCAAGCTCAGGTCCCAGTCCTACTCAGCGAGGGTTCTGTGCTCGGAATTCCACTTCGCTTTCAAGGGGGAGGTCGTGCTGGGAAACCTCTTACGTTTCCACGCAGGGATATGCTGAGGGGGCCATCTCAGCTTAGTGAGGCGATGCTCTTCGGGCCTCATCGCCGTGTTGGTTTGCACTCGGGAGTCCCACATATCGCCACGTCATGGGTGCATGCACCACACCGCCCACCAGCCCGGCGCTTTGCGAGCAGAGGGGGGCGCGCACCCCGCAGCAGTGCTTCATGAACTTCATCTTGATACTGGACACCTTATACCATCCATCCCATCGCCTCTCACAACCTGTGGCGTCGCCCCACACCCACGCCCCGAACCTTCCAGTGCTCTCAGAGAGCATGCACCCCTACCCGCCCCCCTACCCGCGCGCCTCTGAGCCGAGCCGCTCCGAGCTGCACACACAACATGCGATGAATGGGGGCGTGCCGGTACAACCGTGTGAGCTGCTTTCAAAAGACCTAAGCAAGGGCGGGGTGAGCACCCGGGTATGCGCAGCAGCGGCGACCCTTGCGGTCACGGCTCGTGGTCACGTTACCCTGTGGGCCCACCCTTCCCCCTGTCCCCGTCAACTCTGTCTGCCGCACCACCCATTACTTAAACAACCCCACAAGGCATTCCCAAAACCTCGTCGGCCCTTCCCAGCATGACGCCACCGAGCTGGCCCTTCCCAGCATTGCGCCACCGAGCTGGCCCTTCCCAGCATGACGCCACCGAGCTGGCCCTTCCCAGCATTGCGCCACCGAGCTGGCCCTCCCCAGCATTGCGCCGCCGAGCTGGCCCTTTCCAGCATTGCGCCGCCGAGCTGGCCCTTCCCAGCATTGCGCCACCGAGCTGGGCGAGCTCTGCCACACGCGGAGCGCCAGCCGACTCTAATGTGCATGGGCACATTCAGCATGCCCTGCCCCGACATCAATCGCCGTCTCAAACCCGTCCCCGTCCCCTCGCACCTCCTCATCCGCGCTGGAATCTCCAGACCGGTCGCCCAAGCTGCTCATGCTAGCGGAGGGTTTCATCGTTAGCAGGGACTCCTCGTTCTCTTGCAAGCTGATGCCGCTGCTATCGTTTCTGCCACATCAGCATTGTTTAGTCACTGCAGCATGGGTGCTTCAAATACGCCCCCTCAGCCATGACAGCATGGAGAAGCAGCGCTACCAATAAGCCTCCTCAGCCACAGCGGCATGGGCACCAGCTACACACCGCCACAGCTACTACGGCATAGGCACTGCCAATACGGCACCACACTTGCAACGGCGTGAGGGCTCCCGATACATGGCACCGCAGTTATAGGCATCACTGGCACTGCGCGGCGCACTGCGCGGCGCAGGAAGAAACTCCATCACTGGCGCTGCGCGGCGCAGGAAGAAACTCCATCACTGGCGCTGCGCGGCGCAGGAAGAAACTCCATCACTGGCGCTGCGCGGCGGGGTGTTGGGGGTGCTCCACCTCATAGGGGAATCAAATCCTTCAGGTTCGATCTCCTCGAGAGCAAAGTCCCCTGTGCGGCACAACAACACCCGCCACAGCCAGCTCGCCTCAGCTTGCGCCTGTCTCCCTCCCTGAACCATCATGTGCGGCACACCAACACCCGCCACAGCCAGCTCGCCTCAGCTTGACGTGACAATGCCGTCAGATTTTCCGAGTCCTCACAGCACCATGCTTATCGCCCCGAACTGACTCCACGTCCCACCGCAGTGTTGCTCTGCCGTCCCGCACTACAACCAGGGCGGCTGCTCTGTTC